>JAOTOM010005000.1:320000-540000 GCA_034440615.1 Ashinkailepas kermadecensis
AGGTCTGATTGAGTGTCTGACTGTCTGACTCTGAGTGTCTGGCTCTGAATGTCTGGCTCTGAGTGTCTGGCTCTGAGTGTCTGGCTCTGAGTGTCTGGCTGATGTCTGTCGGTCGGCTTTGGTGTGGCTTTGTGTCGCTCGTTTAGTGTCAAGCTCTGAGTGTCTGGCTCTGGGTATCTGGTTCTGAGTGTCAGGCTCTGAGTGGGAATTTTAGATTATAAGTTGAAATGTTGCGTTACGGCGCGAAACGCTATTGAAAGTTGCCCGTGAAAGGAAATGTCGCCGCGAACCTCTTTCTTTTAACAAAGGTTAAGATGAACTTTTGTCCCACATACACGTGAGCAGACTAGCTCGGTGTGCTAGCTACACTACTACCCTTACTACATCACTGCTACACTACCATTACTACATCACTGCTACACTACCATTACTACATCACTGCTACACTACTACCATTACTACATCACTGCTACACTACTACCATTACTACATCACTGCTACACTACTAGCAGAACCACTACTATACTACTGCTACACTACTAGCAGAACCACTACCACACAACTGCTACACTACGAGCAGAACCACTACTACACCACTGCCACTCTACTAGAAGAACCACTACTACACTACTGCCACACTTCTTGCTGAACCACTACTATACTACTGCTACACTACTAGCAGAACCATTACTACACCACTGCCACTCTACTAGAAGAACCACTACTACACCACTGCTACTCTTTAGCTAACCTACACTACTAGCAGAACCACTACTACACAACTGCCACTATACTGGCAGAACCACTACCTACTACACGACTGCTACTCTACTAGCAGAACCACTACTACACTACTGCTACAGTACTAGCAGACTAGCTGGGGCCGCGCCCCTCGCTGGCAATGATGCATGCATGCACATATGTTAAAGAGCTTAAAAAGAAGTGGAACTGAAATGTGTGGTGATGGATAGTTCCGATGAGAGATGTTTATTTGGAGTATGGCAGACAGGAGTGGGCAGTTTTTACATGAGTGGGGAGAGCCGCCGCGCCGTCACATGAATGGCATGGTGAACGGTGCCCACATCTCGCACACAGCGCAGGCGCGCCGGCCAGCTGGTGCGGTCTGCGGCAGTGACGTCACCAGCCGGTGGTGACGTCACCGCCGCTGGAGTGACGGTGAGGCGCATGGCCGCCGAGCTGAGGGCGACCGGCCGTCGCGGCAGCAGATGGTGGACGCGGCGCGATTGTTGAGCGGCTGACCGTTTGTGCTGACGTCAGTGCGATCGGCGCGACGGGCGACCCCTGAGCGGCGACGGCTGCTGCACGCCGTGACTCTCCCCAACCACGCCCTGCCCAAGACGCGGTGACTGGTGCCGGCAGGGTCGCTGGTTCGATATCCACCGTCGGAAGCTGTCATATCTCCTGTCTGGGGTGGTTTTAAGGCTGTGGCTGTTCGGTCAGACCCCGTTCGTTGTACTCTTCATGTCTTTTGTCAGCACCAATGAGTGTCCGCATTGCCACGGAGAAGTCATCTTAGTCTGTAGGAGCCCCACCTCGTGCTGCATGTGTCATCCCAGCAACAAAGGAAGCATGCCGGTAGTGGCGGCGCATACATCGTCTGCCTGTCTTCACATGAATACCGGGTGTCAAGTTTTGACAAAAAATACAGCCGCTATTTCACACGTCATTCATATAACGTGGGAGACGTGACGTCGCTTGATAAAATCGTCAACGTGCGACCAGCCAGGTCCTGTGCCAGTTGCGACAAAGTTACACGTGGGTGAATCAGGAAGTTAAGTTAATTAGAAGATGATAACGACATCTGGAAATGGCGCGGATAACGTTAGTGCTGTGTGAACATAATACGACGCTTGGCAGTAGAAGAACAGTTAATCAGGTGAGCATGATTAACGGATTTCCATCGGCCGCTTCATTCGTTTTCAAAAGCCAATGCAGGTAGCTGCTGAAGTGTTTGCATATTTATAGGTTATTGACCGCACGTTGCAGTCCATTTTACAATCGTGAGTTGCATTTTCGGATTCTGGAACGACCTGCCGTACACGACGATGTCCGTTCTCAAAAGTTGCGGTGTATTTGTGTATATATTCATGCATGCATAGACACAGATATATTGATTGATTGATTAATTGATTGATGATTGTATATTTTTATTAATCAAAACCTATCGGGTCATAAGTGTTGCTGATGCTGTTTTATTACAGTGGCAACTGTTGCCCTATTAAAGAAACAAGAAACGATATATTTGGTTTAGCGAGTTTCCCGGATATCCCGGATATCGGTGATAGTATTTTTGCCTGGTAAGACACTTCTTATTCTCATTAAGATCTCATTTGATCCCCAATGTCACGTCGAATCGGGAACGTCAGCTCGACTGGCGTAGTCGTCTGCTCGGCACGTGCTGTCTGACATACGTCATCAGCTGAGAGTTATCCACTCGATCGGAAACACTCGGTGTACAACCGCTCGTCATGCGACTCAGAAGGTGGGAACAAATGGATGTCTCCTCTGTTTGGTGGCATTGCTGTCTATGGTTCAGAGCTCGCCAGCTGCTTGAGACTTGGTGCCCGCGGCACCCGTTCGGCGTGAGAGAATAGCGGCACCATTTCGCACCCATGTACAACATGCGTGTGTATACGTTTCCATCGTAAAAGGTACATTGGCCGCTTCCGGACCGAAAGTGGTGACCATGCTCGTTTCGCTTAAGTGTTCTTGGTAGTGGGCGTTGCCCGACTGGCCGCCGCTCGACTCCCACGCCGCCTCCCTCCGGTTTGCACCATCGGCTCGCGATGTGACAGTATCGCCACTTCGTTCTTTGTCCTGCCGTGAGAAGAAAAAGCCAGTTGTCTACTGGCCGTTTTCCTCCGTTCTGTCAGCGGCGACTCTATCTGAGCCACATCGCCGCAGTCCGTCTGAAGCCGAGCAGGCTTGTCTGAACGTGTGGGACTCGGTGAGTCATGGTGCTCACGGTGCCCGCAACAAGACAGCCGCGCCCCACCGACTACGGTCGGTCTGACATTGACGGCTGAATAGAAGCGGGGCATTGATCGGAACCGGATATGCCGTTCCGTCAACTCTCACGCAAGGTGATGTGCGCTGACGTTTGTCGGCTCAGTGTGGTCGGCCAGCTCCGGTAACGGCCGCCGCCAGACTTATCTGGCGACCAATCGACGGCTACTCTGCCTTGCGAAACGCCTAGATTGTCCCATTCTGCCCAGCTGATCCGTCCGGTGTGTACTCACGGCCACCGTGGTGGTGCAAACCGTGGGGAGACGACGAGGCCACCCAAGCCCCAGGCGGCGGCTCGAAACCGAGAATGGTTCGTTCAGGCCTCGTCCAGCTATCGACATTGGATGAGATCACGGCTAAATCAGGCCGGAACCAACGCCGACGGCCTCTGTATTCGGGCCACCGCGGGCTGAAGTTTGCACCACCAATGGGGCGGCCATCGTTATCATCGTCTCTGTGTTGGGCGATGGAGGTCCGCTGGCGACCGTGCCGCATTCCATGGCCGCGCCGCGCCGGCAGTGGGTGGGCGCTGTTTATCTGCTGGGGCGGTGCCGGCGGCGGCCCTGGCTGCGTGCAAGCCGTCCAAGGACGCCGCCGCCCGCCGCCGACACGTGACGTACGTCATTGCAGGGGTGAGAGTCGCCCAGCTTACATGGGCCGCGGTAATTCGAATGTTCACCGTAAACAGCGCAGCGTCGCATTTGTCGTCCCACGAAAACGCTTGTCAAACGATGAGTTGAAATCCTTTCCTAAAGAATGACTTGGGTAATGGGAGCGTATTTCGACCCTCTCCCCGATGGGGTCCGGTGGCGGTGCTCTCCCGTCACGTTGCGTTGGCCGGTGGGCGGCTGCTGGGCGCTGCTGGTGCCGTCGGCAGCGGGTGGGTGTGGGTTGGCCGGCCGGGTCAGCGGCACGGTGTCCGGTGCGGCTGTGTGGCCAGATCTGGTGTGAGTTGGTGGCTGTCGGCGGCCTGTCACCCGACCGTGGCCACAGGCCAGTGACGGTGTCAGGTGCAGCCGCCCCTCCCCCCCCCCACTACCCACCACTCCACACCACCCGACCGTGACCACAGGCCAGTGACGGTGTCAGGTGCAGTCGCCCCCACTACCCACCACTCCCCACCACTTCCCACCACCCGACCGTGACCACAGGCCAGTGACGGTGTCAGGTGCAGCCACCCCCACTACCCACCACTCTCCACCACTTCCCACCACCCGACCGTGACCACAGGCCAGTGACGGTGTCAGGTGCAGCCGCCCCCACTACCCACCACTACCCACCACTCCACACCACCCGACCGTGACCACAGGCCAGTGACGGTGTCAGGTGCAGCCACCCCCCACTACCCACCACTTACCCACCACTCCACACCACCCGACCGTGACCACAGGCCAGTGACGGTGTCAGGTGCAGCCGCCCCCACTACCCACCACTTCCCACCACTTCCCACCACCCGACCGTGACCACAGGCCAGTGACGGTGTCAGGTGCAGCCGCCCCCCACTACCCACCACTACCCACCATCTCCACCACTTCCCACCACCCGACCGTGACCACAGGCCAGTGACGGTGTCAGGTGCAGCCACCCCCACTCCCCACCACTCTCCACCACTTCCCACCACCCGACCGTGACCACAGGCCAGTGACGGTGTCAGGTGCAGCCGCCCCCACTCCCCACCACTACCCACC
This sequence comes from Ashinkailepas kermadecensis, assembly GCA_034440615.1. Taxonomy (NCBI): domain Eukaryota; kingdom Metazoa; phylum Arthropoda; class Thecostraca; family Neolepadidae; genus Ashinkailepas; species Ashinkailepas kermadecensis. Next base: position 324,716 of record JAOTOM010005000.1, read on the forward strand.
ACTTCCCACCAACCGACCGTGACCACAGGCCAGTGACGGTGTCAGGTGCAGCCCCACTCCCCCCACTACCCACCACTCCACACCACCCGACCGTGACCACAGGCCAGTGACGGTGTCAGGTGCAGCCACCCCCCACTACCCACCACTACCCACCACTCCACACCACCCGACCGTGGCCACAGGCCAGTGACGGTGTCAGGTGCAGCCACCCCCACTCCCCACCACTCCCCACCACTCCACACCACCCGACCGTGACCACAGGCCAGTGACGGTGTCAGGTGCAGTCCCCCCACCCCCACCACTACCCACCACTCCACACCACCCGACCGTGGCCACAGGCCAGTGACGGTGTCAGGTGCAGCCGCCCCCCACTACCCACCACTCCCCACCACTTCCCACCACCCGACCGTGGCCACAGGCCAGTGACGGTGTCAGGTGCAGCCGCCCCCACTACCCACCACTCCCCACCACTTCCCACCACCCGACCGTGACCACAGGCCAGTGACGGTGTCAGGTGCAGCCGCCCCCACTCCCCACCACTCTCCACCACTCCACACCACCCGACCGTGACCACAGGCCAGTGACGGTGTCAGGTGCAGCCGCCCCCACTCCCCACCACTACTCCACCACTCCACACCACCCGACCGTGGCCACAGGCCAGTGACGGTGTCAGGTGCAGCCGCCCCCACTCCCCACCACTCTCCACCACTTCCCACCACCCGACCGTGGCCACAGGCCAGTGACGGTGTCAGGTGCAGTCCCCCCCCCACTCCCCACCACTCCCCACCACTTCCCACCACCCGACCGTGACTACAGGCCAGTGACGGTGTCAGGTGCAGTCGCCCCCCACTCCCCACCACTCTCCACCACTTCCCACCACCCGACCGTGACTACAGGCCAGTGACGGTGTCAGGTGCAGTCGCCCCCACTACCCACCACTACCCACCACTCCCACCACTCCCACCACCCGACCGTGGCCACAGGCCAGTGACGGTGTCAGGTGCAGTCGCCCCCCACTACCCACCACTTCCCACCACTTCCCACCACCCGACCGTGACTACAGGCCAGTGACGGTGTCAGGTGCAGTGCCCCCACTCCCCACCACTACCCACCACTCTCCACCACTTCCCACCACCCGACCGTGACTACAGGCCAGTGACGGTGTCAGGTGCAGCCGCCCCCACTACCCACCACTACCCACCACTCTCCACCACTTCCCACCACCCGACCGTGGCCACAGGCCAGTGACGGTGTCAGGTGCAGCCGCCCCCCACTACCCACCACTCTCCCACCACTCCCCACCACCCGACCGTGGCCACAGGCCAGTGACGGTGTCAGGTGCAGTCGCCCCCACTCCCCACCACTCTCCACCACTTCCCACCACCCGACCGTGACCACAGGCCAGTGACGGTGTCAGGTGCAGCCGCCCCCACTCCCCACCACTCTCCACCACTTCCCACCACCCGACCGTGGCCACAGGCCAGTGACGGTGTCAGGTGCAGCCGCCCCCACTACCCACCACTCTCCACCACTCTCCACCGCTCTCCAGCCGTGCCACCCCCACCACTCCCCACCACTCCACTGCTCCCCCACCACTCCCGACCATTCCCCACCACTCCACTGCCCCCACCACTCCCGACCACTCCCACCACCCTCACTCCCCACCACTCCCCACCACTCTCCACCACTCCCCACCACTCCCCACCACTCCACCACTCCCCACCACTCCCCACCACTCCCCACCACTCTCCACAACTGCCCACCACTCCCTACCACTCCACTGCTCCCCCACCACTCCCGACCATTCCCCACCACTCCCTGCTCCCCACCACTCCCGACCACTCCCCACCACTCCCCACCACTCTCCACCACTCTCCACCACTCTCCACCACTCCACCACCCCACCACTCCCACCACTCCCCACCACTCCCCACCACTCCCCACCACTCCCACCACTCTCCACCACCTCCACCACTCTCCACCACTCACCACCATTCCCACCACTCCCCACACTCCCCACCACTCCCACCCCCACCACTCCCGACCATTCCCTACCATTCCCCACCTCTCCCCACCACTCTCCACCACTCCCCACCATTCCCCACCACTCCCCACCACTCTCCACAACTGCCCACCACTCCCTACCACACTGCTCCCCCACCACTCCCCACCACTCCCCACCACTCCCCACCACTCCCCACCACTCACCAGCCGTGCCACACCAGTGTCGGCAGGGGTCAACATGGCCGTGGCTCGTGGTTCGCGGCGATGGCGACTAACTATAGGTGATATAATCCCCATTTTAGCCTCGACCCGTTCCGTCTCCCCCACGCCACCCAAACAATATCACCACCATCCCCTCCCGCAGCTGTCCGGTGATATCTCTCAGCGGCTACGGCTTCTCCTTCCGCAGCTGTCCGGTGATATCCCTCAGTGGCTACAGTAAATTTCTGCTCTGTATCTCGCTGCTTCTATCAAACTGGCATCAGCCAATTAGCATCACCACATCAGTCTGCCGTCACGCTACAGCAGACACGTCCAGTCATACCTGACCAATCCACTCCTGCTGCATCGGTGCAAACTTCAGCTTACGCTGATCGTGGTATGGCCATGTGAGTGCGTCCGTAAGCCCAAATTACCGCCACCACCACTGCGCTCACCTCCACTGCCATCCTCCCATCAACTGACATTCACCTGCATCGCCCTTCCACCCCTCCACCGCACCCATCACCGGACCCATCAACCATCCCTTCCACCCCTCCCTCGCCCATCCTCATTGGGCCTCGGTTACCCACTCGCCTTGCCCTGGCAGCCACTGGTCGTGCTCACTGTGACCCCTGCTGGCCGTTTCCGTCGCCAGCCTGCGGTGTGGCTGTGCTGCGGTAGTCGGTCCTGTTTACCGGCCGGCTGTTTACCTGTGTCGGCACCTCTGGTGGCTGACTGATCCGTGCTGTCACACTCCCGCTGACCACAAAACAGGCCGCACTACAGTGACGGTACAGCTATCACACTCTCCCGCTGGCCACAAAACAGGCGTGTAATACTGCGGTCTTGACCTAAACGGTATTGCATATGTCGCATGTGTTACATACATGTGTTTCTTGTGTTGCATACATGTGTTGCATGCATTGCACGGTGTGGGAGCAACTGCTCTCTTGCTACAAGACGGCGATAATTTGTATATCCAAGCCCCAGCGATCATTTGTGACATATCACAAATTCATGTCACATGTCGCAAGCTTTTGTGTCGCTCCCCGCTGGCGAAAAAGTGGCGCACGGTGGGACTCGAACCGGCGGTACAAGGACTTCCGAATCCTATCGGCTGGTGATGACGGTGGCGCTCGGCGGGCCCGCCGGAAAAGTGGGCCGCGTCAGAGAGACGCGTCACAGCACGTGCGGCCGTCGCGCCGGGTGGCGTGCGAAAAGGCGGTGTCTGCGTCCAACAGGTGGACGGCGCGGTACGACGGGGCGGGCCGGCACGCCGAGTGAAGTTCGCAGAGGCGGTGTCGGCGTCCGACAGCTGGACGGCGGGGGTGGCTGGCACGCCGAGTGAAGTTCGCAGAGGCGGTGTCGGCGTCCGACAGCTGGACGGCGGGGGTGGCTGGCGCGCCGAGTGAAGTTCGCAGAGGCGGGGTCAGCGTCCGACAGCTGGACGGCGGGAGTGGCTGGCGCGCCGAGTGAAGTGCGCAGAGGCGGTGTCAGCGTCCGACAGCTGGACGGCGGGGGCGGCTGGCACGTCTGCCGGCGGCAGACAGGTTACTGGACTGACTGTAACTGGGCGACTGCAGGCAGTTCTATATATGGGTAGTTCTCGCGTGCGACGAAGGCTCGGCATGCGAGAATGCTGGCCGCCGGTGCCACGCGCACCACCCGGCCCCTCGGGAAAAATAATGGGCCCGCCTCCACCCCTAGGCCCATTTACAGGCCCACCACCTACATCGTCTACAAACCGTCATCGGATGCCCATCTCGCCACCGACCGAAGCGAATCACAGGTTCCTTCCCCGTATTGAATCGCCCGTGATGAAGTACGAACCTGTAAGCCGAGACGTATGGGATTGACGACCGTCGTAACCGGAACACCTGTCAATCGGACCATGTCCTATCTCTAAACTGCTGACTGCGAAGATATGTTTTAACTGAGACAGTATGCTGGGAGTTACACCCCAGCATTACCCTGTTTTACCACGATTTTACTACTGAGTTTTCATGAATAAACTAGTGATGGGCGCTATATGACCAGTGCAGTCGACGCGACCTTGAAACCCAAACAACAACACGTGGCGACGGACTGACACGGGTGAGCTACTCGGGGGCGTCTTCACGTTTTATGTGTGAACATGCGCGGTGTCTGCGATACACAGCCACACACGGGAGATGGCACTGACACGGAGGCGGCATCAGAGATGGCCGTCTGCTCTATCTATGTCCTACCCCGTGGCGAAATTGCATGAAGCGACCGGCCAAGCGTGCATCTTATCAAACAAGGTATATTATGTCGTGACACATTGTGTCAATATACATCTTTTATATTATTGTATTTACCTGCTGGCATTTCAGGCAGCACCATTGTATGCATCGTAACGGTAACTGACCATCCTGCTGCGTGGTACATTACTGCACGAACAACTGATGTCGTGAGTCTGTGCGGTTGTGAATCTCCGGTCGGCAATGTTAGGCTCTGCACCGGAGCCGTGAGAGCGGCAGCAGCGGGAGGCGTCTCGACACGGGAGCTACATCGTCAGCGGCACCGGCACCGGCACCGGCACCGCCACCGGCACCGCCACCGGCAATGTTAGGCTCTGCACCGGAGCCGTGAGAGCGGCAGCAGCGGGAGGCGTCTCGACACGGGAGCTACATCGTCAGCGGTCATCGTCGACTCGACATCGTCAGCGGCTCCGGCACCGGCTCCGGCACCGGCACCGGCACCGGCACCGGCACCGGCACCGGCACCGGCACCGGCACCGGCACCGGCACCGGCACCGGCACCGGCTCCGGCACCGGCACCGGCACCGGCACCGGCACCGGCACCGGCACCGGCACCGGCTCCGGCACCGGCTCCGGCTCCGGCACCGGCACCGGCACCGGCTCCGGCACCGGCACCGGCACCGGCTCCGGCTCCGGCTCCGGCACCACAACCGGCACCGGCACCAGCACCGGCACCGGCACCGGCACCGGCACCGGCTCCGGCACCGGCACCGGCACCGGCCCGGCACCGGCTCCGGCACCGGCTCCGGCACCGGCTCCGGCACCGGCACCGGCACCGGCACCGGCACCGGCTCCGGCACCGGCTCCGGCTCCGGCTCCGGCTCCGGCTCCGCAGCGGGCCCCGACTGCAGCGCGCCTAATCGCTGATGGCCGCTCACAATGCGGCGCCAATGCGGCGGCCGGGAGAGCGCCAAAACTAGCCGGGACGCGCCGTGCCGCTGACAGCGTGTCTGCCGGCTGACAGCGTGTCTGCCGGCCGATGGCGCCTGCCGGCCGATGGCGCCTGCCGGCCGATGGCGCCTGCCGGCCGATGGAGTCATGCCCGTTCCGTGACGGGCGGACACGATCGACGCCCCACACACAGCGCCGTGGCCTCAGGTCGGCCCTTGGTGCTCCACACTTGACGCCGCACACACAGCGCCGTGGCCTCAGGTCGGCCCTTGGTGCTCCACACTTGACGCCACACACAGCGCCGTGGCCTCAGGTCGGCCCTTGGTGCTCCACACTCACCACACTCATTGCCATATCAGTTTACCAGACGTGTCCTTGTTTCTCATCCTTCGACCCTGTGTGAGGTCGGCTACTCCCTCTCCCTCTCCATTTCCGCTCCTCTCCTTCGCTCTCTTGCTCTTTCCCTTTCTCTTTGTCTGTGTCTCTATTTATCTTCTTCAATCTCTTTTCTCTCTTTCTCTCATTCTATTTTTCTCTTTCTATTTTTCTTTTTCTTTCTCTTTCTCTTTTGCTTTCTTTTCCTCATCTCTCCTCTCCTCTCCTTGCTTTTACCTGTTCCTCAATTTACACCTTCATGTTCCACTTTTTGCTCGTCACCTCGTTTCCTCTCCCAGATCATATCTGTCCTCTTCTTACAACCATGCCTCCTATTTACCTTTATTTCCCGTCCTTTATCTAGTCACCTCATCAACCAGGTCCTCTTTTTGTGTGGTGTGTATTTCTGTCTCCTGCGCTGCCCATGACTTATGCGTCGTATGTCACCATACGAGGTGTGCGGGGTAACCGGCATATCCGGCGCCGCCAGCCACCCCCTGTCGGTATCGACGGAAGCTGAGGCTGCCGCGGCCGCTGCGTACTACCGACGGTCGATGATCAGCTGAACTGGCTGCGTCGGTGTGTCGGCGACGTCGCCGAGCGTGCGCGGCTGGTCTGGGTACGGGAGGACTGTGGCGCGGCCGGTCTGGGTACGGGAGGACTGTGGCGCGGCCGGTCTGGGTACGGGAGGACTGTGGCGCGGCCGGTCTGGGTACGGGAGGACTGTGGCGCGGCCGGTCTGGGTACGGGAGGACTGTGGCGCGGCCGGTCTGGGTACGGGAGGACTGTGGCGCGGCCGGTCTGGGTACGGGAGGACTGTGGCGCGGCCGGTCTGGGTACGGGAGGACTGTGGCGCGGCCGGTCTGGGTACGGGAGGACTGTGGCGCGGCCGGTCTGGGTACGGGAGGACTGTGGCGCGGCCGGTCTGGGTACGGGAGGACTGTGGCGCGGCCGGTCTGGGTACGGGAGGACTGTGGCGCGGCCGGTCTGGGTACGGGAGGACTGTGGCGCGGCCGGTCTGGGTACGGGAGGACTGTGGCGCGGCCGGTCTGGGTACGGGAGGACTGTGGCGCGGCCGGTCTGGGTACGGGAGGACTGTGGCGCGGCCGGTCTGGGTACGGGAGGACTGTGGCGCGGCTGGTCTGGGTACGGGAGGACTGTGGCGCGGCCGGTCTGGGTACGGGAGGACTGTGGCGCGGCCGGTCTGGGTACGGGAGGACTGTGGCGCGGCCAGTCTGGGTACGGGAGGACTGTGGCGCGGCCGGTCTGGGTACGGGAGGACCTGTGGCGCGGCCGGTCTGGGTACGGGAGGACTGTGGCGCGGCCGGTCTGGGTACGGGAGGACTGTGGCGCGGCTGGTCTGGGCACGGGAGGACTGTGGCGCGGCCAGTCTGGGTACGGGAGGACTGTGGCGCGGCCGGTCTGGGTACGGGAGGACTGTGGCGCGGCTGGTCTGGGTACGGGAGGACTGTGGCGCGGCCGGTCTGGGTACGGGAGGACTGTGGCGCGGCCGGTCTGGGTACGGGAGGACTGTGGCGCGGCCGGTCTGGGCACGGGAGGACTGTGGCGCGGCCGGTCTGGGTACGGGAGGACTGTGGCGCGGCCGGTCTGGGTACGGGAGGACTGTGGCGCGGCCGGTCTGGGTACGGGAGGACTGTGGCGCGGCCGGTCTGGGTACGGGAGGACTGTGGCGCGGCCGGTCTGGGTACGGGAGGACTGTGGCGCGGCCGGTCTGGGTACGGGAGGACTGTGGCGCGGCCGGTCTGGGTACGGGAGGACTGTGGCGCGGCCGGTCTGGGCACGGGAGGACTGTGGCGCGGCCGGTCTGGGTACGGGAGGACTGTGGCGCGGCCGGTCTGGGTACGGGAGGACTGTGGCGCGGCCAGTCTGGGTACGGGAGGACTGTGGCGCGGCCGGTCTGGGTACGGGAGGACTGTGGCGCGGCCGGTCTGGGTACGGGAGGACTGTGGCGCGGCCGGTCTGGGTACGGGAGGACTGTGGCGCGGCCGGTCTGGGTACGGGAGGACTGTGGCGCGGCCGGTCTGGGTACGGGAGGACTGTGGCGCGGCCAGTCTGGGTACGGGAGGACTGTGGCGCGGCTAGTCTTGGTATGGGAGGACTGTGACATGACCGGTCTGGGTATGGACTGTGACACGGCCGGTCTGGGTACGGGAGGACTGTGACATGACCGGTCTGGGTATGGACTGTGACACGGCCGGTCTGGGTACGGGAGGACTGTGGCGCGGCTAGTCTTGGTATGGGAGGACTGTGACATGACCGGTCTGGGTATGGACTGTGACACGGCCGGTCTGGGTATTGGAGGACTGTGGCACAGCCAGTCTGGGTACGGAAGGACTGTGACATGACCGGTCTGGGTATAGACTGTGACATGGCCGGTCTGGGTATGGACTGTGACACGGCCGGTCTGGGTATATGACTGTGACACGGCCGGTTGGAGTATAGGACTGTGACAATGCCAGTCTGGGCACGGGAGAACTATGTGACGCAGCCAGGACGCTGGATTTTCACCGAGGAGTCGCGCGCCAAAATTGTGAACTTCAAATGGAGTACTACATATAGCGAAGAAAATATTTTCATCTGAAATGGATTGTTCCAGTTGTGAATGATTCTCTGAGAACACATTCCACCAAAAAATTGACACTGAAAGACTTGATGGCAATACAATGTGCGTTTGGGGTTCTAACATCAATGATCAGCGTCGCTGATATTGTGTAGCGTTAGTCCACTTGGTATCTACACTGGAACACACGATGTTACAGGCCCCATGACTGGGTTCGCGGGGTCCCCGTGACTCGGTGCTCAGCGGCAGCAGCGTCCGCCGGCTGATTGCCGGTCAGTCTGACGCTGGAGGGGGTGGTCGGGTGGTCAGACTGACGCTGGAGGGGGTGGTCGGGTGGTCAGACTGACGCTGGAGGCGGGTGGTCGGGTGGTCCGACTGACGCTGGAGGCGGGTGGTCGGGTGGTCAGACCGACGCTGGAGGCGGGTGGTCGGGTGGTCAGACTGACTGGAGGCGGGTGGTCGGGTGGTCAGACTGACTGGAGGCGGGTGGTCGGGTGGTCAGACGACTGGAGGCGGGTGGTCGGGTGGTCAGACTGACGCTGGAGGCGGGTGGTTGGGTGGTCCGACTGACTGGAGGCGGGTGGTCGGGTGGTCCGACTGACTGGGGCGGGTGGTCGGGTGGTCAGACTGACTGGAGGGGGTGGTCGGGTGGTCAGACTGACTGGAGGCGGGTGGTCGGGTGGTCCGACTGACGCTGGAGGCGGGTGGTCGGGTGGTCGGGTGGTCCGACTGACGCTGGAGGCGGGTGGTCGGGTGGTCAGACTGACGCTGGAGGCGGGTGGTCGGGTGGTCAGACTGACGCTGGAGGGGGTGGTCGGGTGGTCAGACTGACGCTGGAGGCGGATGGTCGCGGAGCCGTTGATGTTTGAATGTGACAAGAGGTGGCAAGGTGAATTGAACAGAGAAACTAACCCAGACATTTGGCTCTTGGGCTCGTATTCCAGCCACTTCGATTGTGTCGAGACGCAAATTCTGTGGATATGACAGTCGGCCATTGTCATGGCTACCTCTGGGCTTGTCATGCCCGGGTATACTAGCATGTGTCGTTTGATTATGTGGAATAGGTGCAGCAGAGAAGTCAACATGTTTTGATGGAACTGATATCCTTGGCTGAGTTTGTATCTGCTCGAGGCTGCTTTATGTCACTTAGTTACGGCAGCATGACCACGTTACTATATGAGCAACTTCTTGTTCTTGCCAACGAAGTACTGGATTATTTTCCCCGACATTCGATGTCATGCCCAGATCAAAGCGAATCTGGATACTGGACATCACCTCCCGTTCTCTCCTGCCCTGACCTTGCCTCAGAAGGCTGAGTAGACAGGCCTGTAAGCGCTGCTGCAGCGTCTGTATGGCGGTATGGTGTAGACAGACCTGTCAGCGGTGCTGCAGCGTCTGTATGGCGGTATGGTGTAGACAAGCCTGCAAGCGGTGCACCGGTCGGCGCTGCGCAGTCAGACCGCGCCTCAGCCCCCCCCCCCCACACACCTGTATACTCAGCATCCGTCCCACCGGGAGTGGTGGGCGGCTGGCGGCCGTCCTTGTTGGGCGCCGTGGCGTTGCAGCCGGTGACGCTGCGGACAGCCGAACGGTTCTCGTCAGACCAGCAGCCAATAACGGGCCGACGATAGCTGTCGCGTCTTTCACAGCTGACGGTGCGTTCACGTCTTTTAAGAGCTCAATCAGCTGGCTGATAGCAAGCCGCTGTTAAGCTTCAATATAGTGCACGTCATTTTGATGCGATGCACCTTATGGTTGCCATGCGTGGCGCATATGTATGATAACCTGTATAGTTGTCATGCGTGGCCCGTATGCATGATAATCTTTGTAGTTTTCACGCGTGGCCCATATGTATTGTTATCCTTATAGTTGTCCTGCGTGGGCCGTATGTATGATGATCTTGAATTTCGTTCGCGTTGAGGCACTACCAGTTTGGATTTCGGCGACAGCGTGCAGTGTTTTATCTTGGATTTCGACGACAGTGTGCAGTGTTTTATCTTGGATTTCGGCGACAGTGTGCAGTGTTTTATCTTTTATTTCGGCAACAGTGTGCAGTGTTTTATCTTGTATTTCGGCGACAGCGTGCAGTGTTTTATCTTGGATTTCGACGACAGTGTGCAGTGTTTTAACTGTGCATGCCAACGGCCGCGGTGAGGTGCACACTACACACCCGGCCACGGGTACCGGTGCCGCAGTATGTCCCCGTCACGGGTACCGGTGCCGCAGTATGTCCCCGTCACGGGTACCGGTGCCGCAGTATGTCCCCGTCACGGGTACCGGTGCCGCAGTATGTCCCCGTCACGGGTACCGGTGCCGCAGTATGTCCCCATCACGGGTACCGGTGCCGCAGTATGTCCCCGTCACGGGTACCGGTGCCGCAGTATGTCCCCGTCACGGGTACCGGTGCCGCAGTATGTCCCCATCACGGGTACCGGTGCCGCAGTATGTCCCCGTCACGGGTACCGGTGCTGCAGTATGTCCCCGTCACGGGTACCGGTGCCGCAGTATGCACCCGTCACGGGTACCGGTGCCGCAGTATGTCCCCATCACGGGTACCGGTGCCGCATTATGCACCCGTCACGGGTACCGGTGCCGCAGTATGTCCCCGTCACGGGTACCGGTGCCGCAGTATGTCCCCGTCACGGGTACCGGTGCCGCAGTATGTCCCCGTCACGGGTACCGGTGCCGCAGTATGTCCCCGTCACGAGTACCGGTGCCGCAGTATGTCCCCATCACGGGTACCGGTGCCGCATTATGCACCCGTCACGGGTACCGGTGCCGCAGTATGTCCCCGTCACGAGTACCGGTGCCGCAGTATGTCCCCGTCACGGGTACCGGTGCCGCAGTATGTCCCCGTCACGGGTACCGGTGCCGCAGTATGTCCCCGTCACGGGTACCGGTGCCGCAGTATGTCCCCGTCACGGGTACCGGTGCCGCAGTATGTCCCCGTCACGGGTACCGGTGCCCCAGTATGTCCCCGTCACGGGTACCGGTGTCACAATATGTCCCCGTCATGTGTACTGGTGCCGCAGGATGTCCCAGTCATGTGTACCGGTGCCGCAGGATGTCCCGTCATTTGTACCGGTGACACAATATATACCCAGCATGGTTGGAAAAATTGACTGTTCCTGGGCTTTTGGCATCCAGAATATTATCCTCACGAAAAAATTATCCCCTCATTTTTCTCATTTGGAGGTTGAATGCTGCTATTTGACAATAAGCTGCTATGTGATATACTGCTCGAGATTCACTGGGAAGTGTAAACTGAGAGTTCAATATCACAGGTTTGAAGAAAAAACCCTTTGAAGTAAAATGGTGTGCCTGATGTAGTCCCAACCCCTGTCTGTCCCTGGCAGAGGCCTACCTAGCCGCTGTCTGTATTATCCTTGCCCCGCCTGTGATTCGGCAAGAGTGGGCCTACACCGCCGACATACTTGCCGTCCACAGCACTTCATTCAGTGCTGGTGTACGTGCACTTAATACCCAGACGCTGGACGGGCTGAAGGTGTCTGTAGCTTGTGCGGAAATGCCCTTGAAACGCGGCAGCGGTCTGTGCTGTGAAAGGTAACTTTAGGATGACCTTTGGGCAACAGACGTGGAATAAGCCGCGAAGTAGCGGCGATAGCTAAACACATCCGTAACAGTACTGGATCACTGGCATACAACATTCCGATCACCGTTGAAATAAATGCATAATGACGAAGTGGCATATCGTTCATTGTGTCGCGCACAACAGACCAGAGCATCTGAAAGGCATGAGTGTCGGTCCTGCCATCGATCTCTCTATCGCATCTGTCATCAAATAAACACAGAATGTCTAATTTGGCGTGTCTATCCCTGTACTTCCTGAATGGAAAAGCGATGTTGTGGTGGCCTCCATCGCGTTTAGATAACCCAGCCTTTGATGATGTCGATTGATATGACCCGTCAATCTGCTCCCGGAACTATGGAGCGGCCCTGCCATCCGTGACCGTTACGACCTGTGGGGTGTCAGCAGAGTCAGACACTGTGGTGTCAGCTCAGACGCCTCACCTGCCCTAGTTTCTCCTGCGGGGCTCACGTCGCGCTGAACAAAGGGGCCCCTTTTACGGCTCTTATTGCCGGCAAGGGCCAGACGATAGTCGACATAGGAGCATGCCTCCGATACTCGTTCAGTGTTTGAGGGATAGGCCTCTCCTGGGCTGTTGTGTACCGAGAGTAGCATACTAGCATATGCTACTCCAACGATGGGACGATGCATGTATTGTGTCGTAAAGTGATGGTTTCCACAACCATGTTGTGGAAACCATCACATGCATGACGTGATACATTTGGGCTATTCTTGGTCGAAATTAAGTGTTCGGCATCTATATGCCCAGCAAAACTAGGTAGATTGCAGGCTAAGTGGGCGGTAGTCTCAGCCGGAGACAAATCGTTTTGGGTAGGGTAAGCTTGTTAGTCTCTGAGGCCCAAGTTACGTTGGGTTCAGGTACCATACGCACATCTGAAGCTGCATCACTTAGTACATTCCCATTCTGGGGAATACTTTCCAAGATGGTACATTGCAATTGGGTAGAAAAGGGGAAAGCCCACACTGCCGTCGTCTCATGTCTGGTGGGGGTGGAGATGATGATACTGGGCCGACCTGTCTCATGTGGGGTGGGAGATGATGATACTGGGCCGACCTGTCTCGTGTGGGGTGGGGATGATGATACTGGGCCGACCCGTCTCGTGTGGGGTAGGGATGATCATGCTGCGCCGACCACGGGCGACTCGTCGTGAAAGCCCCGTGTGAAAGCTGGTCGCGCTCCCGTGCTTGTAGCGGCTGTTGGCGCTGCTGTGGTAACATCCGTCGCCGTGACGGATCCGTAGCGCTGTCGTGACGGCCCGTGACTTGAGGTCGGCTCGGCAATATTCCCGTGACGTCCCGTGATGACCTGTGACCTCAGGTCGGCTCGGCAGTGTCTCTGTGACGTTCCTTGACGCAATGTAATGTCATGTGACCCGAGGTCGGCTCGGCGGTGTTCCTGTGACGTCCCTTGACGTCTATAACCCAAGGTCGGCTGGACAGTGTCCCTGTGACGTCCCTTGACGTCTATAACCCGAGGTCGGCTGGACAGTGTCCCTGTGACGTCCCCCGACGTCTATAACCCGAGGTCGGCTGGACAGTGTCCCTGTGACGTCCCCCGACGTCTATAACCCGAGGTCGGCTGGACAGTGTCCCTGTGACGTCCCCCGACGTCTATAACCCGAGGTCGGCTCGGCAGTGTCCCTGCACGGGGACACGAGGGACTGGACCATGTGGCAGAGGGTCTGGCTGCTTGGGTGGCGATGAAAATGCGTAACGAATATCAAACCATAATGATAACAGCGCCTACGCATCAGCGTGCTGTTCGCAGTCTAGCCACTAGACAAGCGAGGGAGCCAATATGGTAATGGGTGGTGTGCTCGCCTGGTGGCAGTGGAATCTCGACCTACAATCGCGCTTGCTGCGTGGGTGTTTGACTTTCCTAAGCCATTCGGCGTGATATATTAGTGGCGCGCTATGGCCTAGGTGCCCACTGTGTTTTGAAATAGCCCACCGTACGTTCATTATACTGCCCAAGTGGACGTCTTCTGGACAGCAAAACGAAAGACAGCAAGCAGAAATACTGGCCATGTTGAGTGTATTTATGCCCGTCGCAACCCGACTTGGAAAAACATTCTCGTTATGGATTCTTATCATCCAGAACGTTTCGCTGTCCTGGAGATCACTCTCAGCTTGCTCGCTTGATAGCGATGTATCGTTATGGGATCAATTGGCGTTGTTCGACATTGAAGTGATCCAGTTTTTATTTTAGTCAGTGTTCTTGCTGGGGTGGATTTATGGAAAATGCATTGCTTGCTGATAAATTCTACAATATGTGACGGCTCTTATTACTGAGCTCTCGTTTCACCACAGGTGTTTATGTGTATGGTCGTGGAAAGACTTAAACCTGCATCTAATGTGTTGCCACCCGTCTTATTGCTCAATGAAAAACGAACCTTCAGAAATGTGTAGCTCCTGTTTTTGTCAAAGACAACAATTCTGTTCTCTGGGCCAAATGGTTCACTGATTGTGTTTCCCAATCCAGGTGTTCAGTGTTGATCCACATGTGGTCGCAGCTGATCAGCGTGGCGGATTGGTGGCGTTAAGTAGCCTTCACTTGGCGTTGACAGTGCACTGGCCGGCAATACAAGCCGAGCCTCCTGCCGATCCTCCTGCCACCCGCGACTGATTGGACCCACGATTGATATTGGCGGGGTGGCTGGCAGGCGCTTTGACTGGCAAATTTATCTATCAGATAAACGATTAGCTGAGCCATCAAGTGGCGACTTGTGTGCAGTGATGGTGTGCAGTTTGGCAGGGGTTTGAAGCGTTTACGCTGAAATGACTAAATCACCTGCCAGTGGCTGTTGGCCGCCGGCGCTGGTGTTGTCCGGTCAGGCCTCCCTGTGGCATCAGGTAGACGTCCGGCTGTGCCTGCCAGCACCGCGACCGGACGGCAGTGCAGGCCAGCTGGAATATCGGCTTCCATTTATGTGTTACTTGACTGCCCACGATAGCGAGCCTGCGAAATGGCAAGTGCCGCCAAGATTGGCGTCGGTTTTGGCGATTTGTTGCGGCTGGGCGCGGGCGCAAGCTGCCCAGTTGACCACTGGAGATTGATGGGTCCCTGTCAGGCGGTCGGTGCTGGGCGGTGTTTCGTCGGTCCGCCGGCGCTCACGATTGGCATCACTAGCTGTCGGTCGGCCAAGTTTGGCCGGTTTGTCTACTGGCCGGGCCGGGTTTGGCCGGACCGGGTTTGGCCGGTTTGTCTATTGGCCTGGCCTTGTCATGGTGGTGAATCTGGACGCTCGAGCCAGATAATCGCCGCTGGTGAAAGTGGCCGCCCCTGTCGATACGTCCGTCGCATTCGAAACGGCATATGGACGGAATTGTGCGTGACGCGAGACGGTAGGTTTCGGCCAGAAATGGGCCAAGCTGGCGGTGGCAGTTGTGCATGACAATATTTATAGCAGTTCAGGTGCAGTCTAGTCGCTGTGTCAGACAGTGTGCGCTGCATAACGCAACGCATTGCGCAGCCGTTAATGATCGTGTGCTGCGATGAAGCTCTTCCGGTATCTAGGTCCGTATCAGGGGCGGATGCAGGGAGGGAGGGGGTCCCTGGAGGCACGTTCCCTCCACGTCCATGGAAAGGTGACGACCCTTTGACCGAGAACAGGCTCCCCTCCGCGGAGGCTCGAGTGTGCAGCCCGCCCCGCCTAGCCGATTGTTCAGCCACAGGCGCCCTCGTATGAAAAAAGGTGCTTCCTGAGAGGAAAAGGCGCCCTCTTATTTGAAGAAGGCGCTCCAGTGCGCTCGAGTACACTCCGTTCAACGGATTTTCAGCCGCAGACGCCTCTCCAGGGACTTCCGCAGTGGCGCCTCTTCGAGTATATGACACCCCTCCAGACTAGTGCCCTCCTCAATGAAAATCCAGGAATCCACCCCTGGTCCGTATCCGTTTCCGTGTACCTTTAAGGCGCCGTAAAGTCCAAATAACTAACCAACGGGTCTATTTCATGCAAAATTTGGTTCGTGAAAAATTGACGCCAAGTGAACGCTGGAGTTCGGCGTCTTCAGCAAACTGAAACCTTAGTGGCGCTCGGAGCAAATTGCAATTGTTTTCAAAGAGGCCCGGTGTGTTTTTATGGCAATGCCTCAGCAGGGAACAGTTTTATGAAGACTTCCTTGTCTAGTGTCAAATCCACTTCCGTTTTGATCTGTTCTCGTGGGGAACATGTTAATTTATTCTGTGTTGAGGGACAAGCTGCCTTACATCGAGTTGTGAAGCTGGAAGAAAGTACTCTTTCTGCGAATTGCTTTCCTTTGGATTAAAAGGTGCACGTTTTCACAGCTCTACTTATCAAACCTTTGCGCAGTTTCATATGCCACATGGAAATAAAATGATGGGCTCGGTGCATGGTTCGGTCGTGCTGAGTTGCCGCAGCTCCATTCAGTGTTGCCCGCTACCCTTGGTGCCGGGTTGCCGCAGACCCGTACACTGTTACCCGCTACCCTTGGTGCTGAGTTTCCACAGCCCCGTACACTGTTACCCGCTACCCTTGGTGCCGGGTTGCCGCAGCCCCGTACACTGTTACCCGCTACCCTTGGTGCTGAGTTTCCACAGCCCCGTACACTGTTACCCGCTACCCTTGGTGCTGAGTTTCCACAGCCCCGTACACTGTTACCCGCTACCCTTGGTGCTGAGTTTCCACAGCCCCGTACACTGCTACCCGCTACCCTTGGTGCTGAGTTTCCACAGCCCCGTACACTGCTACCCGCTACCCTTGGTGCTGAGTTGCCGCAGCTCCGTACACTGCTACCCGCTACCCTTGGTGCTGAGTTGCCACAGCCCCGTACACTGCTACCCGCTACCCTTGGTGCTGAGTTTCCACAGCCCCGTACACTGCTACCCGCTACCCTTGGTGCTGAGTTGCCGCAGCTCCGTACACTGTTACCCGCTACCCTTGGTGCTGAGTTTCCACAGCCCCGTACACTGCTACCCGCTACCCTTGGTGCTGAGTTGCCGCAGCTCCGTACACTGTTACCCGCTACCCTTGGTGCTGAGTTTCCACAGCCCCGTACACTGTTACCCGCTACCTTCCCAGGCGCCAAGTGCCGCTGCTGTCGCTCCGGCACAGCTCCCTGGACTAGCAGGTAGGCACAGTACCTGCACTGGACGGCTTTTCTCATGTATCTAGCCCGACTCCCAGCGTTTTGAGGAGCACGAGGAGCGTGCCGCTTCCCCCTGCGGAAGTCAGCAGTCAGAGGTGGTGAGAGGGATCAATTAGCAGTTAAATTAACAGCTAAAACTTGTGCTTTCTCGTGCTAATATGTCGGCTCTCGACTCGAGCGTGATATGTGTGAAATGTGCGCCCTTGATTCCCGTGTGAAAAAAAAATCCGGCTACGTCACTGGTGTAATTGGCGTTGTCTCCAGAGGAGTGGATCCCGGGTAATGATGGGTCGAAGCTGTGTGTAGGGAAGTTCGGGCTTAGGTGAGTGGTGTCCCGTCTTATGGAGGTCGAGTGTGTGCTGAGGAGGATGGGGTCCGGGCTGAGGGGAGTGTGGTCCGGACTGAGGAGAATGAGGTCCGGGCTGAAACAAGTGTGGTCAAAGCTGAGTGCAGTGGGGTCCTGGCTTATGCGAGTGGGTTCGGAGTGAGAAGAGTGGATCTGGACTGAGATGAGTGGGATTCTGGATGACGAGAGTGGGATCAGAGCTGAGGAGAAGCGTTCGAGCACACGCCACTGCACAACAGGACTTCCTGGTGACCTGATGACCTGGTGGGAACTTGAAGCGTTACTTGTGGACGTGTGTAAGTGGTGCAGCTGAAGGCGTCCACCTGCCACGCTAGGTCGCTCTCGGGTCACTAGCACTGGTGCAGGCGTTCACCCGCCCCTCGCTCGCACGCACTGGTGAGGCGTCGCTTGTTCTCGGATCACTAGTACTGGTGCAGGCGTTCACCCGCCACCCTAGCTCGCTCTCGGGTCACTAGCACTGGTACAGACGTGCACCCGCTACTCTAGGTCGCTCTTTGGTCACTAACACTGGTACAGACGTTCACCCGCCACCCTAGGTCGCTCTCGGGTCACTAGCACTGGTGCAGGCGTTCACCCGCCAACCTAGGTCGCTCTCGGGTCACTAGCACTGGCACATCACTGCTGTTCCGACTGCATGAACGCAGAGGCGTGCACTGAGGTCCCCAGGACGCCGCTCTGGGCACCGGGCAGTGCGCTGATCTGCTGTTGGCTGGTGCCGGTTAGCCGCGTTTCTGCGATGTCGGCTGTGCGCGTGAGCGGCCTTGCCAACTGGACATGGCTGCAGCTTCAGTTGTGTGGGGAGATGCCGCTGGCGTAGCTGTGGTTGGGCCGGCCTGCTCGGTACTGATTGTGTGGGGAGATGACGCTGGCGTAGCTGTGGTTGGGCCGGCCTGCTCGGTACTGATTGTGCGGGGAGATGACGCTGGTGCAGCTGTGGTTGGGCCGGCCTGCTCGGTACTGATTGTGTGGGGAGATGACGCTGGTGCAGCTGTGGTTGGGCCGGCCTGCTCGGTACTGATTGCGGCGCCGTCGCCAGGTACTCCACCATTTGTGAGCAGGCGCAGAGTGACCGTAAGCCGCGAATGTCAACCAATCAATCGATGTGATTTGCAAGATGTTTTTACGCAGAGCCATGTCGTTCATAACGATTCATTGGTTGTATTTCATATCATACTCTATTCGTCCTCTACGGAATCCGAGTCATGTCAGCTCGTGAGCTTGCTTACGATGTTATGACACACGGCAAACACCCGTAAAGAATCCGCTTCAACGCAAGAGTGTAAGCACATGTGGCCTGTGTTTTTCGCTACGGCATGTTTGACGTGCGCCATGCGGTGTGGCAAAGTGCGTACACCTGGGGGCGGTTTTACGGTACTCGGACAGGTTTGGCTGCACGATCACGTCAGGGGCGTGTGGTCTAAAGGTAAGGGATGCGTGTCCCAACCGAACGGTCCGTTCCAGTTCCACCTGTCGCTTCTATTTGCCCGGCAACAATCGCCGTGAGAGATCGGTGATGCCGTGTGAACGAGCGGCCGACGCGTCGTGAAGCCAGTGATTACCACGGAATGATGGTATCCGCGTTCGATGTGATGCGATGGTTGTTCTGGTAATTAGCTGCGTTACTGCGAACGCGGCGTAATCTCATGTTTAACTTGTCCCGGCTCTAGTGATAGGGTCCCTTCAGAGCGTCCGCATTCGCCAAGCAATCAGCATGTTCCGTTACCTTTCACGGAGTCGAGTTGTGTGCGGATGAGAGTCGACACACTGCTGTGCAGCTGTGGTGGTAGGGGCGCTGCCATTGCCTGTGCAGTTCCCACTCTGTCGCCGTACAACCAGAGTCGAGTTGTGTGCGGATGAGAGTCGACACACAGTTGTGCAGCTGTGGTGGTGGGGGCGCTGACATTGCTTGTGTGGGGCTCTGACGCTGTACATCCTGAGTCGAGTTGTGTGCGGATGAGAGTCGACACACAGTTGTGCAGCTGTGGTGGTGGGGGCGCTGGCATTGCTTGTGTGGGGCTCTGACGCTGTACATCCTGAGTCGAGTTGTGTGCGGATGAGAGTCGACACACAGTTGTGCAGCTGTGGTGGGGGCGCTGTCATTGCCTTTGCGGTTCCCGCTCTGCCGCCGTACGGCCGTGTAGGCTGGTCTGCTGACCCACTCCCGCCCGCCCATTTGTAGCCCGTCGATAATCAGCGGCTGCAGTGTTAGGCGAGGGTGTGTGCGGCTGATCTCTCCCGACGACTGCATTGTCCCACGGCAGCCGGGTCGCGCCCGATCGCCTAATACGGCAATGCAGAGAAACGGCGACGAGTAGCAGCCATCTGTTGCGCGTGGTACTGCCTGGTGGTGGCCTGATCCGGCCTGGTGGTAGCCTGATCCGGCCTGGTGGTGGCCTGATCCGGCCTGGTGGTAGTCTGGTCCGGCCTGGTGGTGGCCTGATCCGGTCTGGTGGTGGCCTGATCCGACCTGTTGGTGGCCTGGTGTCAGTCAGATGTGGCCTGGTGGTGGCCTAACCCGGCCTGGTGGCAGTATGGTCCGGCCTGGTGGTGGCCTGATCCGGCCTGGTGGCAGTCAGACTCGGCCTGGTGGTAGTCTGGTCCGGCCTGGTGGGAAGTTGAGCTGGCCTCCTGGGCCCTGACGGCAGCCAAAACGCTCCACTCACTGCCAGCACTGGCTGGGCGGCGTGCGGCACATGTCGTGTGATAGCCACGGTGCGGGCTACACGAGTGCTGACTGCGGGACGGTCTCCGGCTCCAGTCGGATCGCCGTGGCTTTCACCAGTCGGTGTGCAGCGGCGTGACTGGGCCCGGCTCGGCCCGGTCTCGCCGGCCTCTCCGGCTGACGATGAGCGGTGCGCCAGTCCATGGCGGAGGCGTGTGGCGCGGATCAGGCGGCGCCGCGTCAGCCGTGTCTCGCGCGCGCCATTGCGTCACGGTGGCGGAAGCGGCGGCGCGGCGCGGCGCGCGTGACTGACTGACGGCGCTGGCGGCGCGCCCTTGGTCGCGTTTCCATCAGCTGTTCGGGCTGGTGACGGAGCGGGCGGCCGCGGCGTGGCGGCGTCGCGCTCCTCCGCGGCCGTGGCCTAGTCGGCGGCGTCCGCCTGGTGGAGCCGCCCCGCCCCGCCCCGCCCCGCCCCGCCCCGCCCCGCCCCGCCCCGCCCCGCCCCGCCCCGCCCCGCCCCGCCCCGCCCCGCCCCGCCCAGCCCAGCCCAGCCCAGCCCAGCCCAGCCCAGCCCAGCCCAGCCAGCCCAGCCCAGCCCAGCCCAGCCCACCACACCACACCACACCACACCACACCCAACCTGATCGTAAACCCAGATGCACCCAAACAACCAGCCAAATATGGAAAACAAACACGTTTCTGGATCCTCGCCTGCCGCCGTCGTCATCTTTACGTTCACCGGATGTCAGACGATTGCCGTCGTACGGTGAGCCACGGATGGTCAGCTGTTGCTTCGTGAGCCGGCACGGAAGTGTGCACCGACACTGAAGGGGATCACGGAAGCAGGGAGGTTCTCCCACGAAACTTGCACTGGCGCACCGTCGTGTCCGAGTCGCTCGTATCTGATAATGTCCTGTGAGCTCCCTTGGTGGTCTGTGCTGTGAAAGGTTTGCCGGGAGAACGATGATAATTCCTCGCTGAGCTAGTCTGTTTATGAAGGTTTGCCAGGCGAACGGTGATTATTCATCACTGGTCCTATCTGTTCATGGAAGGTCTGCGAGGAGAATGGTGATAATGCTTCACTGAGCCGGTCTGTATATGAAAGAAAGGTCTGCCAGGAAAACGGTGATAACATCTTACAGTGCCGGTCTGTTCGTGAAGGGTTTGGCAGTTTGGCAGGTATAGTATCGCACTGAGTGGATCTGTACATGAAAGGTTTGCCAGGAGAACGGGTAAAGCATGGCGCTGAGTGGGTCTGTTTACGAAAAGTTCGCTTGTTGGTTGTGACTGGGTGAGGTCACGGCCGAGGAATAGCCTTCACACAGGCCGATTGTCGCTTATCCCGAGCAGTGCCGCTGTCTGCGGATCACAATAGTGGTGGCATGTGGTGGCCGTGAGCTGAGATTACACCGTGTGAGCGTGTTTGGTGGGTACTGCTCAGTACTCGGTACAGATTGGTTGTTTCAGTTGGTTGTGTCAGTGTCGACTTCCTACCAGCTGCCGTTTGTAGTTCAGCGGGAAGCAGTCCAGTGGCGGAAGGCCTGAAACGCGTCTCGGTACACTGGGCATGTCAATCCTTGCCTTTTCAGCACCACACAGCCCTATGCTGACGCGCCCGAAGGCAATGCTAACGTGAAGTACACTGGTCTGCTTTTGTTGCGTTGAGTCGCTCGCACGTCCTGGGTCCTGGTGGCACGTGGCCGTGTGCACCAGCTTTCCGGAGTTGGGAAGCAATGGCGTCTCAAAGGTGGCTGCCAGCAGGCGCTCGTGCCCGAACGTGAGGAAATCCGTCAGCTTGGTCGCTTCCTTGTTGATCGCAAATTGCCTGGGAAATATTGCGCATAACTGCAGCGATGTCATCTGCTTGACCACGACTGCGTAGACAATGTGAAAAAACACATATTTGGCCTGCATAGAAGCGCGCTCAGAGGGCCTGCTTCAGCTTGTTTTTGTGGTTTGCTTATCTATCCATTCATTCATTACTACCAAATTTATCGCTTCCCACGAACCTATTGGGAGTAGATTATTCTGGCTCCCCTTTTCACGTAGAGTGAGTAATGTTACGGTTTTCCCCATCAGATTCGTGCGGAAATGGGTGTAACATTTTGTCCTGAAAAAAGGCATTCTTGTCCCTACGCAAATCAATCTCTCTGTTTGTTTGTTTGTTTATTAGGTGGTTCTCGACGCACTTTATATACGATCACGGCTAATGGCGCCGCCCACACTGTTTCGCTGGTGGGCCGCGCTATTGGGAAATGTCCCGAGTGGTGCGAGTGTTGAACCCCGGGTTCACCTCTGGGACTGGTGCGCCTCGGTGCAAACGTACATACCTATCACTGACCGTGACAGCCGACTGACATCGTGCCTCTTGGTGTTAAAGATGGCTGCAAGCTGTGCTAAAGGTTCTATTTCAGGCTTTGTAACTATATTTGACTGACGCAGATGTTGTGGTGAGGCGTGGAGAGAAACTCAAGCTCAGGGTCACTGGCTGCGGAATTTCATTCTTGCTACGCTTTCAATTATTACGCTCACTGGATTTTAGTACTTTCCTGCGCATATATTTGGTAGCCGGTGTGCACACCTACATTCGTGGGACGAGTGGTCTAAGGGTAAGATGCTCGTCTCACAATCGAAAGGTTGTGGGTTCGAGTCTCACCTGTCGCTACTCTTCGCCCGCGACCAATCTGCGTGAGAGATTGGCGACTCTACATGACTCAACGGTCGACGTGTCGTAAAACCAATAACCAACCAACCAACGGTCCCATGGTGTTGGGTCCCCGCTTCTAGTGCTGGACTAGAGTCGCTCCACTACTTCCGTGTGCATCGTGCACTGGTGCCGTGTCAGTGATACATTGGTCGTGAAATAAGGTGGAATATACCACCTATTGAACAATGAGGAGACATCCTTCCGAAAGAAGTACCGACATCGTGCTTATTGATGTGTGTTTATGGAGTCCCCATGCCTTGTTTCTAATGGTGGTTTGTCTGTAAATATCATGCTTATGCTCACCATTACATATTGTGATACATAAACATCTTGTATCTAACGCGATGTCAAGTAAAGAGATTACACATGATATGGTCTACTGTTTAATATAATTTCCTGATAGTATGGCATTCTTATCATTCTCATTAACATAAGTATGCCTATATTAGGTGTCTCCCAAGATAAACGAAGAAGATGCACATATAAGCAGGCTATAGGCTCAAAATTTTGTTTGAAAGACTTAAACGATATTATGAACGACATCGTTTCCATGGAGAATTCCGACGTCCTAGTGGACTCGTTTCGACATCTCCCACCTAACGAAAAACAAATATTTTAACGCTGTGCCGCGTGCATCGTCCAATTGCTGCCGTGTGCATTGTGCACTGCTGGGTGCATCGTGCACGCCTCTCACGCATTCACCCTTACTCCGCAGATCACTCGCATCGAGTACACGCACTCGCGGAACCTGATCCACCGCGATGTCAAGCCAGACAACTTCCTGATGGGGCTCGGCAAGAAGGGCAACCTGGTGTACATCATCGACTTCGGTCTGGCCAAGCGCTACATCAACGAGCGGTCACACGTGCACATACCGTACAGAGAGGACAAGAACCTCACGGGCACGGCGCGATACGCCTCGCTCAACACACATATCGGCATCGGTCAGTCACCACTCACGCTTCACACGGATGGCCGGCATGTTCCACGTTAAAAAGCGATTACGTAGATGCAATATGTCGGAATTTTGATGCACACATTCTGATTATCAGACCGGGCTGTGGACAATGTGCTGTTCCTGACTGTGCTCTTCTCTCCTGTGTCCAGAGGCCGACTGGTGTCTGACACCACCAGATGGCGGGCTGTGTACAATGTGCTGTTCCTGACTGTGCTCTCCTGTGTCCAGAGGCCGTCCGATGTCTGACACCACCAGATGGCGGGACGTGTACAATGTGCTGTTCATGGCTATGCTGTCATCTTCGTTCCACTCAGTGTGGCTGGACGTCACTGTTACCGAGGGAGTCACGTGGTCATCATACTGTATGGTGGGCGCATGTTGAATCAGGCGGTTTTCGGCTAGTTTTTCTTGTTGCAAACAGCGGGAAGAGTTCCGCCATCTTTGTGTGCGCATGTGCACAGTGCATCTGACGTTCCGTTGCGTTTTCACCAGAGCAAAGCCGGCGGGATGACATGGAGTCGCTCGGCTACGTGTTGATGGTGCACGGTGCATCTGACGTTCCGTTGCGTTTTCACCAGAGCAAAGCCGGCGGGATGACATGGAGTCGCTCGGCTACGTATTGATGGTGCACGGTGCATCTGACGTTCCGTTGCGTTTTCACCAGAGCAAAGCCGACGGGATGACATGGAGTCGCTCGGCTACGTGTTGATGGTGCACGGTGCATCTGACGTTCCGTTGCGTTTTCACCAGAGCAAAGCCGGCGGGATGACATGGAGTCGCTCGGCTACGTGTTGATGTACTTCAACCGGGGCTCACTGCCGTGGCAGGGCCTCAAGGCCAACACCAAGCGGCAAAAGTACGAGAAGATTAGCGAAAAGAAGCTCACCGTGCCCATTGAAGAGCTCTGCAAGGGGTTCCCAGGTAATGCCGCGTCAAAGATGGAGCAGCCGCTATTTCCATGGTGATTTGTGTAACTCCGGAATCTGGCTGAGCTGTGTCTTGTTGAGCAGGTTGTTGTCGAGTAGTTTTCAACTGGGGGTTAGGGGACTTCGAGCCTTTCATGGAATAATGACAGATTGCTTTATTGTGTGTTATATGCTGTTCCGTTGTTGCAGAGGAGTCATTATGCTTCATGCGTTGGCATCGGCTTGGCATCATGCTTCATTAGTCATTAGGAAGTCTTCATATATAATTTCTAACAGTATCTTGTTCATAAATATTATGTTGATGCACACCATTGTGGATTGTGATGCATGAACATCTCTTAGCATAATTCCAGGTAAAATAAT
This sequence comes from Ashinkailepas kermadecensis, assembly GCA_034440615.1. Lineage (NCBI taxonomy): Eukaryota > Metazoa > Arthropoda > Thecostraca > Neolepadidae > Ashinkailepas > Ashinkailepas kermadecensis. Next base: position 349,752 of record JAOTOM010005000.1, read on the forward strand.
TGCCTATGATGTGGTTCTGTTATACAATTTAAGTTGGGAAGGATAGGTATTTTGTATGGTTATAGCTAAAATAGTTACCCCTGTACCCTGCCTTCAAAACAAAGGAAAAGGTGTATGTATGAGTACACTGTTGGATCAGAATTGTGTTTGAAGAACCTATAAGTTATGTTGAATGACATCGTTTCCATGGCAAATTTGGACATCCTGTAGTGCTCGTTTCGACATCTCACACCTAACGAAAAACCATTATTTTAACAATGCTGTGTCGTATCGGTGTGTGGTGGGAGCCACACGTTAACCATATGACGATGTTGTGGTGACTGTGTCGTATGACCGTGTGGTGTCGGCCACGTTTTGACCATATGATGACAATGTTCTGATGAATGCATGACGCTGCGTATGACGTAGGTTGACGGCATGATCAGTCATGTGACCAGGGGACGAGTGGTCTAGGGGTAAGATGCTCGTCTCACAATCGAAAGGTGTCTCGCTACTCTTCGCCCGCGACCAATCGGCGTGAGAGATTGGCGACGCTACATGCCTCAACGGTCGTCGTGTCGTAAAACCAATAACCAACCAACAACAACAGTCGTGTGACTATGTGATGTGCGTAGTGGTGACGTAGTGATGTGCAAAATGGCGTGCGTTATGAAATGTGTTCTGACGTCGGTGACGTACGGGATGACATTTATGGTATCGTGGCTGTTGTGATGCGTGTGATGACTGATGTGTCCGAGGTGATGCTGTCAGTGATCACGTCTGCCGCTCGTGTCACGACGGCTGTGGTATGGCGTGACGCGTGCTGTCCACTGGCGACAGGTGAGTTCACCGCCTACCTGAAGTGCTGTCGGGCGCTGTCGTTTGACGGTCGGCCCGACTACTCGTTCCTGCGCCAGCTGTTCCGCACCGTATTCCACCGGGAGGGCTTCACCTACGACTACGTCTTCGACTGGAACATGCTCAAATTCGTGAGTGGCGGTGGACGGGCTGACGCGCCGCTCGCCGACGCGATCGACGCACAACGTCGTGTGTGCTCGATTATTGATATCCGCCGAGTTTTAATGGCCGCTCATGATGGGGTAATTGCGGTTGGGCGACGAGCGTCGATTTGTTGCAGCTGCCTCCACGTGATGCGGATAACCGTTGCTAAAGGAAACCGAGCGCAGTGTGCGTTATTTATCACATTGATTGCATGTCGTAAAATCATGTCCTCCACACCACAGGCTGGCATACTGATGGCGTTTCGCTGTCCTGGTGTTTCGGTATGTTGTAGCTTGAGTTTGGGCCCTGTCGTCCCGCAGTTGGTGGGAGCCAAGGCCGCCCTTCCGGCTACTGGCGGTGTCGTCGTCGGGTACTGCGTTGACTGGTGTGTCATGGTCTTGAGGTTGGGCCCTGTCGTCCCGCAGTTGGTGGGAGCCAAGGCCGCCCTTCCGGCTACTGGCGGTGTCGTCGTCGGGTACTGCGTTGACTGGTGTGTCATGGTCTTGAGGTTGAGCCTTGCCGTCCCACAATTGGTGCGAGCCAAGGCTGTCCGCCAGGCTACTGACGGTGTCGTCGTGCTGCCATTTATGCGGCCCCTGGATAAGTTTGTGCCCCCCATCCGTCACCTATGTTGACTGCTGACTGTCGCGTCCTGCTATGTAATCGAACGCGACATATAATGCTGATCAATCACAAACTAGTCCGCCGGTCTCCCCCCCCCCCAAAAAAAAACAGCAGTAACCTTTGCCGTTTTCCTGGTACTCCTGGTCCCACAGGTTTTCAGCTTGGCTGGTGCGTGTGAGATTTTGTGTGTTTCAAGTTTCCGAAATGGCGCCATTGTCTGCAGTCGACACGGTCTACGGCCATGACGATTGTAGCGGACGTCCACCGTGCCTAGGCGTTTGCCACGCTGTTGACGTGTGGCAAGGCAGTTGACGCGCCGCCGTCTGTCGGCAGGGCGGCTCGAAGAAGGCCGAGAGCGAGGAGCGCGACCGCCGCCACCGGAGCGGCGCCGGCGGCGCGCACCGGCTGGCGGGCGCGTCACCGGCTCCGGCGCCGGCCGCCCTCGGTGAGTCGGCCGGCGCGCGCCGCTCCCGCTCCTCCCGGCCGCCTCTGCACTGACCTCACCTCAGCTGAGACCCGACCCGACCCAGCCCAGCCCGCCGACCTGCCCACCTGCCGCGCCGTCAGCTCCGATCACGGCGGCGCGCGCCGCTCCCGCTCCTCCCGGCCGCCTCTGCACTGACCTCACCTCAGCTGAGATCCGACCCAGCCCGCCGACCTGCCGACCTGTCCTCACCACGGCGGCCGCTCCGCCGTCCGCTGGCCACCGACCACCTGGCCGCCAACCTTGACTCCCGTCACCTGACGCCCGGGCGAGTGCACATCGACGACAGAGTCTGAGACGTGACGGTCGGAGCCGACGCTTGGATTCGATGAAAGAATAACGTGCAGTCGGACAATGGCGTATTGTTTAGTTGACACAGAGTCCGCTGCGCTGTGTGGGGCCCGGCATGTGGCTGGTGGCGGCGATTCGTGCAATGAACCAGAGTAGGCGTCTTTACCCGCCCGCAAATCATACCATGGCCGAGCCATAGTGCTATGACGAGACGAAGACGAGCCGAGACCAGATTAATACAAATTGACTACGTACGCGGCCATGTTTTTGCTGACCTGTCCCGTGTGACCTGTCCCCCGGCCTGCCTGCCTGACTGGCTGAAGGTCGGTCACACTCATAATCGAATGCCACTTGTGAGACATGCTTACACGGGAGAGCCGGCCTTCCGTCTCCTGAGGACCGACTCCAGCGAATTGGTTCTTCACCAGTCTGTCGTACTCTTGTGTGATGAACATATTGATGGTCAATTCTACTTGGTTTAGTTGTTCCCGCTAATTCCTGTAATCACACTAATCCCACTGATCGTTGTCCTGACTCGACTCCTTGTCGAAGCGCCCTCAAGCCAAATCACTGGTTGGTCTTACTCGTGGCTGTTTGGCCTACCCGACAGTTGATAGATAGATAGATGGTTCCCATCACCAGGGGACGATCCTCCTGAAATGCTACACTTCTTCTGGGAAGAGTGGTAGCGTATGTTATCCAGTAAGACTAGTATCAGGAAGAAACGCGTAGCAATGCGATTTATTTACGCACAGCTGATGGGATGCACATGCTGAATAAACCATCCAGCACACAGCATGGCATATCATTCCATTTCCCCGGAGAAAGTAATTCCGCTGGTGGTTCCATCAGATCCGTCAGGATGTTGTTCGCGTTCGATGCACTTACTCCGTATGACGCATGCCGTACCCCGTACAGTTAGCTGAAAATCAGCTACCCCCGTCCGGGGGCAGCTATCCCCCTGGCCGGGGGCAGCTACTCCCTCCCTGACCGGGGGCACTCGTTCTCGCTACCAGAAGCCTAGTTAGTCTCCGTGTGGTTGGCGATGGACAGACTGTCGCGTGCCAATCACACGGCTTGGAGTACACCCGTCAGGCTGAAGGCGTGTCAATCACACGGCTTGGAGTACACCCGTCAGGCTGGAGGCGTGCCAATCACACGGCTTGGAGTACATCCGTCAGGCTGAAGGCGTGCCAATCACACGGTTTGGAATACACCAGTCAGGCTGGAGGCGTGCCAATCACACGGCTTGGAGTATACCCGTCAGGCTGAAGGCGTGCCAATCACACAATTTTGAATATACCCGTCAGGTTGAAGGCGAATCTCGGTGGACCTTTCGCTGCCGAATCCTCATCCCACTCCACAAGCTGTTCCTGAAATAGCTGTTCAGTGTCCGTCTCCTGTCCGCTATTCCTGAACCCCGAACACGCTACTGCTCATGGACACGAAGCCCGCTGTTCCTGTTCCTTCCCTGTGTTGCTCATGTCTGCCGATCCTTAAACAGTCCCGTGTTCGAATAACGGCTTCCGTTGCCAACCATTGTTAGTAGCCAGTACACCTGTTTCTACACACTGCTCCTGACAATCATGCCTGAGCCGACGATAAAGTATGCTCCTTCGTGCCGCTCTTGCTCCTGTCTACTGCTCCTGGGAGTCACTCCTGAGCCGAGGGGATGCTCTTACTCCTGCTCCTCCCATTCTTACTCCACTCCTGGCGATCGCTCCTGAGCTGATGGGACGTTCTACTCCTGACTGTTTCTCCCGCTCGTGTCCATCACTCCTGACGACCACTCCTGAGCGGAGGAGTCGCCTGTGAACTGGCGACCTCTCCTGCTGCTGCCCGCCGCTGACGACCGCTCCCTGGTCGAGGAGTCGCGCTGCGGTCGAGCTGCCTGTCCCGCTCCTGCCCACCGCTCCCGCCCACCGCTCCTGACGGCCGCTCCTGAGCCGAGGAGTCGTCCCGCAGTCTGGTCGTCACAGTTTACTCCCGTGAGTATCGTCGGCCCCGGAGGTCGCGTTGCCAGACTGCTAGTCCACTAACATACTGAGTGTGTACTGCTCTCACCACCGCACCACTGACTGCCGGCCCGCGCGGCTGTCGTTCTTCTTCGGCAAGTTACCTCGGTAACGTTTGGTCGGCTCGTGTTAGCTGTTTCTGCATCGCTTTTTATGTTTGTAACAGTTGCTTATTAAATTCTTGCTTGAAAATTTTGATGTTGGGTGTATTTTTTTCGTTGTGCTTTGTCACAGTGTGAACTGTCTGGTTCAGTAATCACGCAGATACTTCTGCTTCGAGGACCCGGTGACTCGTTGCTTATGCTGTAGTGTAAGTATACATAGGGGCGATGTATTGCAGTTTTGCTTGTCAAATCACCGGCACGCCTGCGCGTTGTTCACGTAATTGCGTCACCAAATTGGCGGCCAGCCTGTGCTGGTGGTTTGCATGTCGTGTACTGGGAAGCCAATTAAAGGACACTTTATCAACTATGTCTCGGTGACTGACTGATATATCCAGCGGAATTTGGAGCAGTGAGCCTGGTTACATTGTACCAGCAGAATATGAAGCAGCAAGCCTGGTAGCATGATCCCAGCGGAATATTGAGCAGTGAGTCTGGTTACATTGTCCCAGCGGAAGATAGAGCAGTGAGCCTGGTTACATTGTCCCAGCGAAATATGGAGCAATGGGACTGGTTGCATTGTCCTAGCGGAAGATAGGGCAGTGAGACTGGTTACATGGTCCCAGCGGAAGATAGAGCAGTGGGCCTGGTTACATTGTCCCAGCGAAATATGGAGCAGTGAGGCTGGTTACATTTATCCAGTGGAATATGGGGTAGTGAGCTAGATTACAATATCGATTAAGGAAGCATTTGCAGCGCGTCGCCGCGAATGCGACAGAACTAGTGAATTAGTATTGTCGGTCTCACTGTCGCTGGTCCGGGTCCGGGTCGGACTCAGCCTTGGTTCATTGTCGTCTTATACTTTTGTAGCTTGGGTGAGTTTGACCGAGCTTGACTTTCACTCCGTATTGTCTACACCGCTGGCGCAAACTTTGTGAGAAGGTTGCGAAATTGGTGTAGCCGTGAGCAAAACGTCAACCTAGCCAGGCTCAGTGTTATGTCTGTGTTTTCCAGTTCTTCTGTTTCAGCCGCGTGTTTCCCCGCGCTCATCACTCGCTTTGGCACAGTTCCGCTATGTAGTTCCCCGCGCTCACCACTCGCTTTGGCACAGTTCCGCTATGTAGTTATCCGCGCTCATCACTCGCTTTGGCACAGTTCCGCTATGTAGTTCTCCGCGCTCACCACTCGCTTTGGCACAGTTCCGCTATGTAGTTTCTCCGCGCTCACCACTCGCTTTGGCACAGTTCCGCTATGTAGTTTCTCCGCGCTCACCACTCGCTTTGGCACAGTTCCGCTATGTAGTTTCTCCGCGCTCACCACTCGCTTTGGCACAGTTCCGCTATGTAGTTTTCCGCGCTCATCACTCGCTTTGGCACAGTTCAGCCGTGTTTTGGCAATACTGCGACACCTTCAGCTTATTATATATCTCGCCACATTTATCTTGCTCGCACTTGCTACAAAGCATTTGCCGCTCATTGAAGAAGCGAGGACTTTCTCTATGTAACAGCACATAATTGGCTGCCAGAAAGATAACTGCATGTGCTACACTGACGAGGGTAGTTGTAATTCACTCGTTTGAACTGATGGCTTGTGGTATCGCTTGTGCTTGAGAATGTAGCCTTCTCATACCTGCCTGTTAGTGTTGACGTGCTCTTGTGAATGTACCCTCCTGATGCCTGCCTGTTAGTGCTGACGTGCTCTTGTGAATGTACCCTCCTGATAACCCTGTTATGTACGTGTTTTCCTGCCTGTTACGTGCTTTTGACGTGTCCCGTGTGAATGTACCCTCCTGATACCTGCCTGTTAGTGTTGACGTGCCCTTGTGAATGTACCCTCCTGATGCCTGCCTGTTAGTGTTGACGTGTCCGTGTGAATGTACCCTCCTGATACCTGCCTGTTAGTGCTGACGTGTCCTTGTGAATGTACCCTCCTGATGCCTGCCTGTTAGTGCTGACGTGCCCTTGTGAATGTACCCTCCTGATACCTGCCTGTTAGTGCTGACGTGTCCTTGTGAATGTACCCTCCTGATGCCTGCCTGTTAGTGCTGACGTGCTCTTGTGAATGTACCCTCCTGATGCCTGCCTGTTAGTGCTGACGTGCTCTTGTGAATGTACCCTCCTGATAACTGCCTGTTAGTGTTGACGTGCCCTTGTGAATGTACCCTCCTGATACCTGCCTGTTAGTGTTGACGTGCCCTTGTGAATGTACCCTCCTGATGCCTGCCTGTTAGTGCTGACGTGCCCTTGTGCAATACAGAATACATGTATGTTATTACCTGCGGCGTTATTGCTGACTGCTGTGCAGTTCCAGCATCCAACACCACTCATTCAACGTGCGCCTGGGTCCATCTAGCGCCACTGTACCCCGTTTGTGTCACTGGTATGTTTGTAGCGGTCCCTGTGCTCCTCTGACGATCCTCCGTACCTCCGGTGACGACCCTTACGTGCCCTGCTGATGACCCTCCGTGCCTCCGGTGACCCTTGCGTGCTCTGCTGACGATCCTCCATACCCTTCTGACGATCCTCCATACCCTTCTGACGCCTCTGATGATCCTACATAACCGTCTGACAGCCCTGGCGTCTCCTCATATCCGTCTGACAGCCCTGGCATCTCCCCGTATCCGTCTGACAGCCCTGGCGTCTCCTCGTATCCGTCTGACAGCCCTGGCATCTCCTCGTATCCGTCTGACAGCCCTGACGTCTCCCCGTATCCGTCTGACAGCCCTGACGACTCCCCGTATCCTTCTGACAGCCCTGACGACTCCCCGTATCCATCTGACAGCCCTGACGACTCCCCGTATCCGTCTGACAGCCCTGGCATCTCCCCGTATCCGTCTGACAGCCCTGGCGTCTCCTCGTATCCGTCTGACAGCCCTGGCATCTCCTCGTATCCGTCTGACAGCCCTGACGACTCTGCGCAGCGCGTCTGACGGCGCCGTGTGCCGACAGTGAACCAGCTGGCGTCTCGCGCCGCGGTGCGGCCGCCGAGCGGCGGTGGCGCTGAGGCCGACTCGCGCCGTGTGTACCTGCGCGGACATCGGACCAGCGGCGGCCCGACCGGCGCCGGCGGCGCCGCCCAGCACACGCTCAGCACGGCACCCAACCTCTCCACGTCCGACCTCACGTACGGCAGGGCGGCCGGGTGAGTGGCGTGCTCACCGGCCCGTTGGGAGGCTAGACGAGGGGCACCCGGCTGACTGTGACCCGGTGGGCCTGTACTGGGCAGGACTGTACAGACCCTGGGCAGACGAGGGGCACCCGGCTGACTGTGACCCGGTGGGCCTGTACTGGGCAGGACTGTACAGACCCTGGGCAGACGAGGGGCACCCGGCTGACTGTGACCCGGTGGGCCTGTACTGGGCAGGACTGTACAGACCCTGGGCAGGCGAGGGGCACCCGGCTGACTGTGACCCGGTGGGGCTGTACTGGGCAGGGCTGTACAGGCCTTGGGCAGGCGAGGGCACTCACCCGACGAGGAATGTTGGCAGACTAGGCTGGGAAAGATAGGACAGCGGGGTCGGCCCGGCATGTGTGGGTTACGGTTGGTTGGTTGGTTATTTGGGTTTAGGGGCGTGTGTGGTTTACGGGTTTGACCAATTGGTTAGTTAGTTAGTTAGTTAGTTAGTTAGTTATTTGGGCTTTAGGGCGCTTCGACCAGTTTTGATCACCCATGCCCATGCGGGTTTAACCAACTACATAAGTTATGCAGAAGAGAGGGACCGGTGTCACTAAAGGAGGCTGAACAAGTAAGGTTGGATGGATATTTTGTCATACTGGATTTGGAGTGGATGATTTTCCGGTCGTGGAATTTAGAGAAAATGATGTTTGTTTTCTTTTACACCAGTAAGTCATGTTTACTCTTCCGTTCCTTTGGTACCTGATATGGGTTTGTTATCGATTAATAATGGAATTAGGAATAACAAGTAGAGCAATATGAATGCAAGAACATGAGACAACACTAAGATTCTGCATATGCAATATATATATATATATATATTGTTGATAAAAGCAGATCACGAAGGATATTGGTTAATAGCTGAAGCATATCACTGAAACATTTTTCGAAAACGACTTGCATTTACAATGAAGACAAGAAAGGTGTGTGTCGATTTATTTGGCCACATATCGAACATAAAAAAACTGCTCGAGCCGGATTCAAATTTTATATTCGTATTCACACTTGAAAACTGCAATATTCGCTTATGTTCAAGGTTCGTCTTAGGTCCTATACAATCCATCTTGTGCGTGGTCAAATTGTGCTATAGCCGTTTGTGCCCCGTTTTTGTCTTCAATCTACACTCCTCGATTGTCAGAAAATTTTGCGTTGGCGGTGCGCTATGTAGAACATGAATTAAAGCCATGAATCATCAATGAATGAATTTGTAGCAAAACAACCTTGGCACAGCGCCATTCATTGGCGGTAATTCGTAGTTAATACGAGAACCTCGCATGATTCTGCATCGTGTTTAAGTTTACAAAAGGCCAAAGGCCCTCACGGTCGACGTGCCCGTACCATGATCCCAACTGCACGGTAACTATTTGTAGATGACGCCATTGACAAGATACTGAAGCTGAGAAATACTAACCATGCTAGCTGGTTAGCGACGTGCCCGTACCATGATTCCAACTGTACGGTAACTATTTGTAGATGACGCCATTGACAAGATACTGAAGCTGAGAAATACTAACCATGCTAGCTGGTTAGCGACGTGCCCGTACCATGATTCCAACCGTACGGTAACTATTTGTAGATGACGTCATTGACAAGATACTGAAGCTGATAAATACTAACCATGCTAGCTGGAATTCCAGAATGCGAGGCTGTAGGGTAAAATTATCAGAGCACCTGCAAATACTTCCGCGATTTGGCATTAACGAGCCACCAAGTCACTCTAATTGTGACCATATGCCAAGCTTCCATAATGTCCTCCAGCTCCGTGTGTGATGTGACGTACTTAGATGAAGGGACAGGGAAGATAATTTCACAACATTAAAGGTGGCTTGCCAGGACCATGCTTATACAAACGTAGAGGGCTCAAATTATATCTAACTCATTTAAATTCACACGAACAGAAAACATGATGCGCCCTAAAACCCTAATAACCAACCAACGAACAGAAAACATACAGTACGAATGACTCGCCATGTACAATGCAGGCCTTTACCAGCTCAGTATCGCATGCCCGGTTACTTATTGTCATGCTGCCTTCCTGTCGGCCATCCTTGTCAAATGGTGCCGCGCAATCCGTGTGTTAGGTGTGTGGAGTGTTAGTTCAGAGTAATTCCGTGCTGATGTAAAGGCAGAACCACCGGAAGGGGCGGAAATAGCACCACCGAAGCCAATGGTCGCAGCAAAATATACGCCTTATGTAGTATGTATGCTGAAATGCGTCTCTCGTTCATGGTGGGGGTGGGGGGGGGCCTCCTCGAGTTCTTCCCTCCTGCCGATGACCCTTGCATACTGACGATATCAGCATCATCTTGTCTGGCATGCTGTGCATTGGACACGGCTGCGACATGTGATAAATGGTGCTGCCTGTTCTCACATTGTTTGATATCATCGGCCGTGTGACTTCCGACCTCACACCGGTCGTATGAGGCTTCTTTGGGTGATATCCTGGTAGTGGTATGTAGTTACGGCGCATATACAGCTTCTTTGAGTGATATCCTGGTGGTGGGATGTGGTTACGGCGAAGACGACGATTGTGCTGAGAGATGCGAACAACTATCGTACTGGAACAGCCTGATAATTGGCAGATGAGGCTAGTTCAGTTTGTGGTGAGCAAGCCATTCGCAGAATTCTTACACGTAGTTGTGTTCCAGACGGTTCTTCCAGTCGAATGTGCGGCGGCTGTTATCTGCCACTCTTTACCCAGCGCTTTTGTCTTATGTAGCATCTATTCCGACCCTACCTCCAATTACTGCTTTTGTTGTTGTTTTGGTCGCGTATGCAGGAGTAACGCATATAAGTAGATAATCTCAGTTTTCCGATCGAAGAAGACCAGCCGTCATTTTCAACGTCGATTGTGGGAATGAAAACTACTCATTTATGTGTGCGGGTGCGGATGTGAGAGCGTGTGCGTGGGTATGTGCGCGTGTGCCGGTTGATGGTCCTGGGATTATGTGATAGCTGGTCTGACAATTTCGAGAATATAGCACAGAGTATGTTGTGAAACAAGAGTGGCACCCGGGGAATGGAGGGCCATCCCCACCGTAAAGGGAGTAAGCGGCGAAAGATACTCTTGGAAAGTAATCTTTCGCCTCCCCCTCCCTCCTTTCCACCGATGTTTCGTGATACCCGAGAGCATGAAAGGAGGCCCGTCGTGTTAACTGGAGGCCCCAGGCCTGGAGGCACATTCGTATTGACGAGGGGCGCCTGTGATTCACGAGGTTTGAACACTCGTCAGCAGGTCCCTGGTCACTGTCGGGAGACTCGGTGGTCTTGACAGGATGTCGCTAAGGCTCACGAGAAGATCCCAGCAACCGACAGGAGGCCCCATATATGCTGTCCGAACGTCACAGGCCAGGAGGCCCGTCTTGGTAGGAGGGCCTAGAGCCCAAGAAAAAGCCCCTAACGTGCGAACGGGCCCATGCTAGGAGGCCCCAAGGGCTGTCGTAGACGTCCCAACGCCCGATAGGAGGCCCTATCATGGTGTACCTAGTCTTCCGACCTGGATACCCATTAGTATGGGCCTTCAGGTCTCTTAAAGGTCACGAAAAAAAACTACAACACTCCGCAGGAGACCAAGTCATGTTTTCCAAGAGTCTAAGAAGAGGATGCCCATTATTATTCACAAGAGGTACCAGAGCTCACGTGGACGCCCCAAACTAATCAGACTGTATGTCCAAATTTTTGTATTTTGGTGGGAATCTACACCTAACATGAGCAATATGTACCTCTTGCATAAAATATTTTGCGTGGAGGTTTAACCCTTAAATTTCCTATATGAATGTCATGCGGGAGATGAATGTTATACAAGAGCAGCTGGCATGTATTATCTTAAGGTTCAGGTTTATGTAAGAATATCGGGAGCAACGCAGTACCAAGCTGGTAGCGCGGTTTTGGAGAAATGGCAGGACAGCTGGGATTCCCTGACTAATAACAAGTTGAGGAGAATCAAACACCGTCTTGATGAGTGGTCATCATCGCATAGAATCAGACGCCATGAGATGGTATTATGCCGCTTGCGTATAGGTCACAACTACAGCACTCATGAAACTCACGAGAAAAAAAAGAAACCCGGCAGGAGGCCCACTCATGATGTGTGATGTCCAAGAGTTTTCGTGCGCTTGTATTTAACCTCAGTCTCCTCGCATGACAACTGGTCCGGTAATGTTGAGGACGCGATAACGGGGCGCCGGTGTCGGTACGTTCGTAGCACACTAAGCTCTCGGTTTAAATTATGCTGTGGAAACTGAATCCCCAGCCCAGTTGGTGCGGTCATGGTCCACACAAAAGCATCTGCTAAGCAGAACATCTGCTGTGTAAGCCTGCCCAAGCAAACAGTTGGAATAAATGTGTTTTTCTCAGCCAGATTCTGACAGTCCGATTTTATGTTACAGCTCAGCGTGGAAGAAATAGTACAGTTTGCTCCCGTTGCGATGCGTCTCCTGGGAGGCCGACATTGAGACACATGAACTACGACAGTGCTGCCCTCGTCCGGCTGGCACTGGCACCTCAACTTATCCGGCCGCCGCCAGGTGTCAGACGCGGCCGGAGGTGTGTGCGACGCAGTCAGTGTTTTATAATCGTGATATGTGGACTTTATAATGACAATTCGCGCCGCCGTACCGGTCTAGCGGAACACGCGCCTGACGGAGCGGTGGAATTGCCGCAGCGGAGACCGCCCACCTGGGAACAGCTGATTGAGCACTGGCGACTGGACCTTGCTGCCGGCCGGTCAGCAAGCTTTTTGTACTGTGACAGTGTGGGGCTGGCGGGGCGGGGATTATGACCGTTGTTATTGCGCTTCGGTGTTTGTTTGCATTTGTCAGGGAGAGTGTGGCTGAGTGCGTGCGTGCCAAGTGAGTGGCGCGTGTAGGTGATCCGACAGTGTGGAATAATCCGCGCGCGCTCATGCCCATCGGCCTGTAAATTGCTCTCGCCAATATCCGCACTCGAACCTAGACGATATTACCAAATTTGACTACCGGTATGCCAAATACAGCGCAGGTCTGTTTGCGCTTTTATGAAGCGACGGTACGTGCGGTCTGGTGGCGCTGAGACTGTGTGCAGCATGAGTCCGCCGGCGGCTGGTCTCGCGCGCGCCTCACCGCCGCGGTCCACGCCGCGTGTGCGCCGGCGGCTGGTCTCGGTCCGCGCGCCTCACCGCCGCGGTCCACGCCGCGTGTCCGCCGGCGGCTGGTCTCGCGCGCGCCTCACCGCCGCGGTCCACGCCGCGTGTGCGCCGGCGGCTGGTCTCGCGCGCGCCTCACCGCCGCGGTCCACGCCGCGTGTGCGCCTGAGTCGGGGCGTGAGACTGCGTCTGTTTTTACGGTAGCAATGGCGTCTGGGCGTGCTCGACCGAGGCCTTTGTTTTAATGAGTGATTACTTCTCGGGAGCGATGTGATTGGTGCGCCGACATTTGCCACCGCGGCATCGGCGGTGCATTCATGTTTGAGTCGTTCCATCGTCGCACTTCTTTATCGCAACTCGAGCCTGGGTCGAGTTTCATAGTTTCATTCGTCACGAAACTGCAGCTTGAAGGCGTACCACAGAATGCACTTGGATGTAAAAGGTATTGCAATTTGAAGCGCATTTTAGTCAGGTTTGAAGCACAGAAGTCCAGCTAGCTAACGGCCATAAGCTAGCGCGAGATCATTTCGATTGGAACAATTCGGTATCATTTCGTGAACCTTAAGCAAGACGGGTGTAATGGCGAGCCGTCTTCGCAGACTCGGTTTTGCCCTGGCTGTTGTTGGCACGTGCTAATTGCGGCTGTGGCCGCGAGGTGGCAGAAGTACGGCCCAGCTTTCGGAGGGCTCCCTTAGCATGGCTGCGCGAGTCGCTGGGAGCCCTCTGGTGCACGAGTCGACGGGGCGACTCTGACTGGAGAGCCTGAGCGGCGCCTCGTTCGTCACCAGAGTCCACGTTGGCCAGCTGGTCCACAATGTGGGGTGTGTCAAAGACCGTACATACTGATATATGTTCATTTTGTAAACTGTAGAGTGAACATGTGTGTTCATACCAATCCACAATACATGTAACACATCCAGCTCGGAGAGTGGACGTGCGGTGCGGTGTGGTATGGATGTATTTCAGATGTTGGACATTATGTAACGTGGAAAACATGTGTGGGTTATACTGATCTGGACCTGTGGTGCTGGGGATGAGTGGTCGAGGGGTAAGATGCTCGTCTCACAATCGAAGGATTGTGGGTTCGAATCTCACCTGTCGCTACTCTTCGCCCGCGACCAATCGGCGTGAGAGATTGGCGACGCTATATGACTCAACGGTCGACGTGTCGTAAAACCAATAACCAACCAACCAACCTGTGGTGCTATGAAGATCTCAGCCAGTGGGATAATACCCTATTGATACTCTGGTACCTTTCATGGACCACACTTACAAACAAACAAACAAACAAACAACGAAAAGCTGCAGTCTGAGTACTTGCGAGCCGGATTCTGTTCAATGTTCATGTTGGATCGTTTGGTTTGGGGAGGGCCGACTCATAGATGTGCTCATTGTGACCGAGCCTATGGATGGTGAGGTCACTTGTCACATTGTGACCGAGCCTATAGATGGTGAGGTCACTTGCACGGGGCAGCTTCAAGACATTCTCGGGAGGACCAAGGATTACTTAAATCTGATTGAGTCTATACGGAGGGGCTGGCCATTTAGATATACGGTGCTCCATGTTAATATTTCTAATTTTTGGTGAAACCCAATGAAAACTGGAGAGCTCACCAAACCAGGGGTTCCAAATCCTTATTTGATGTACATATTTTCAGATTGAATAGGGAACATGACGATTCAACATTATTCAATGTGCCAAACCAGGTGGGTCCGGATCAGTGTTGATAATGGTTTTTTGTTAGGTGGAGATATCGAAGCGAGTGCGGTAGGATGTCGGATTCGCCATGGAAGCAATCATTTAATAGAAATTATAGGTTTTTCGAACACAATTGTGATCCAACTGCGTACTCATACGTGCGCATTTTTTCTGTCTTGAGATGCCTAATTTATGGGTAGCTGTTTTAGCGATAGCAATACAAAATACCGATCCATATAAACTGATATTGTATAACGGACCGCATCGCAGGCAATCCTCGTACCCGAAATTGTGCTAAGAGATGTTTTTGCATCGCAATCCACAATGGTGAGCATCAGCACGACACTCATCAACAAGATACTGTTGGAAATTAGATATGAAGACTTCATAACTACTTATGAAGCAGGATGTCGATACTCCGTTGGGAGGGATGTCGATTCACTGTTCAGAAAGTGGTATATTCCACCACATTTCACGAATAATGTATCACTGGTCCGGATCCACCTGGATCACCCGAGATCTCTTACCATTCCAGGCTCAACCAACCAAACATTGAACGGGATTAACCAAAATTGAAGGGCCTGATCGATAAGGATCAAGCTCCACCTGTGCTTTCTCATTGGAGTGAATATGAAAATGAAAAATGAGTATTGCAGTTTAAGGTAATCGTAGGACAAGTTTTACACAGATTTAACCTCCTTGAAGCGTACAAATGAGTTAGGTTCGGTTAAGCTATGTTAGGTTATGCTCCCGTTGTAAGCTATAAAAATTTAAGAATTGGCAAGTAAAAATAAGTTTGTTTTGTATTATTGTGCTTTAAGGTGGTAACAAGACGAGTTTTTACACACATTTGCCTCCTTAAAGCAAACAAATGGGTCGAGTTTGGTTAAGTTAGGCTAGTTTGGGTTTTTTGAAGTTTGAAAATTTTGTCAAAAAAATGTTTGTTAAAGGATCAAAAACATTTTGGAACTTGTTTTTCTTCAGGAGCAGCTTATATTAGGCTAGGTTAGCTTTTTGATTTTGTTTATTACAATTTTTCGAAAATAGATTGCTTGAATTTTTTCTGCCTCATTTTTTTTTCTCCGAAGAGAAGTCCGGTTAGGTAATGTCATGTTGCTTTTTTTATTTTAACATTTCTGTTTATGCTGTTACATAACTTAAAGCCCCTTTCTGGTGTTATTTTGCTCCCAACCTAAGAAGTAAGCATTAGTACAGAAAATGAGTGGTCGAATCATCTTAGTCACATGCCCAAACATTGCACTGTAATAAATTACATCGATTCATAAAACACCTAAAGCACAAATTTTCCATTTTTGTTCCAAAACAGTAAATTTTAGGCTTTCTAATTTGCATTTTTCAGAACTAATTTTTAGGAAATTTTTCATTAAAATATCGTCTTGCGTGGAAGGCTAAACTAGGTCAGGTTGTTCATGTTCGCTTTATTTTGAGCGTTACTTTTTACCCAACTCCAAGCCTTTTTTGGGTGTTATTTTGCCTTGCAACTGAAAACCGTGCATTTGCAGAGGAAATGAGTGGTCGCATCATGTTAAGCACGTTTATAAATATTGCATTGGAAAAAGAAATTCCCAGAAATCAAGAATTACCTTAAACAGCAAAGGTTCAGGGTTAACCCTGCTGGTTTTACTCGTTTGGTAGCTCGTCTGGTTAGAGCGCTGGCCTGCATTGGTCTCCCCTATCATGACAAGACAGATTCGAGTCGCTTCGCACGCCCGCATTTAGCCTTGGGAGGGTCAGTTGGCAACCGGCCCGATAAGGCCGGGGACAAGCTACCGGGACGGCCGTGACGGTGCATTGACTACACGTTCTCTGCCAAAGTTCTGCCGTTGAACCATAATTCATTGATTGGGTGGCGAATGCTTGCCCATCTTTGAGAGCATTCGGTCAATGCATTTATGAAGGCTAAAACTCACTACAGTAGTTATTTCTTCTTGGTTTTAGTTGTTGTGAGGGATCATCAGTGTCTCGTTTCATCTTCTGGTTCAGTCTGTGATCCTCTGGGCGCCAGGAGTCTTCCAATGCTCAAGAGGGGGGTGGTGAATAGAGGCGATCCTTCGATGCCCAGCAAGGAGAATTGCAGGTCCGAAAAAGCCTTTCCACCGCAGCCCGCTGCCTTCAGCGCGCGGGATGGAATTTTGTATACTTTTGTAGACTCGGGCCCATCAAAGGAGCGTGGACCCACAATAATTTCAGCTTGAAGCAAGGGACAATGCGGAATGTGTTCCCAAACCGATTTCAGTCCCTCAGTTTCATCAATGTAGGAGTATCATTTTGGAGTATCACCAGGAGTATCATTTTGTACATTCTAAGGGGGCCACTGGCTCCCTCAATCATTTATTTCCCCATTAAGACTGAAGCTCAACCATTGGGCACATAGGCACCCAGTAAACATGCCGATGTCGGCCCGCTGTCGGCATGTGTCGGGCGAGCTCGGCATCTCGTAAGCGGCATACCGACATCGGACCGCTCTCGGCCCGACATCGGCAAACCGGCCTGGAATATATCATATGTCTGGTTGAGTTCGGCATATTAATAGCGGCCAGCCGACGTCGGGCGGCTGTCCAACATTTCACTCCACAGCCGACAACGGGCCGCTAGCGTCCGGACAGCAACACGACATCTTTCCGACATCAGTCCCACGTCGGCTACATGTCGGCTGAATGTCGGCATGGGCGGACATTCCACTCCCCAGCCGACAGCGGGCCGCTAGCGTCCGACATCCGCCCGACGTAGGGCCGAGTATCGGGCTGACGTCGGGCCGCTGTCGGCATGTTCACTGGGCATAAACTGGATACTAGTGGCGCAGCCAGGATTTTATGAGGGGGTGACACAATAATGGGATGAAGCAGAGGAAGCTTCCGGCGCGCTAAGGTTTTGCGTGGTGAAAATATCAAATTTATTTTTATCTAGTGTATTTTGGGTGCTATGGGTTGTGGGAGAGCCCCCCCCCATTTGGCTGCGCCTCTGCTAGGTACAAAGGGTTTTGGCAGCTTTGACCATCAATAAGGTCATTCCACCTTAACCAACTTCATGGAGTGACACCCATGATTGGACCTTCAATAATTCGATACAGTTGTTTTCCCCTGCTCAGCTATGCTACATCACGCTCCTTCCTGTCTTTTTTAGCGGTGTGGTGTCTTCTATGGCCTTGCCCACTACCATGCTGCTGCTGCCCTCAAACTGGAGATGTCAGAGGCAGGGGTGTTGCTTTAGATATTTTTAAGGGGCAAGCTCCCTTCAATGTTGTCTTCGCCCCCCCCTACAATAAATTCAACTTTTAACATGGAACATCATGGTGTGTGCCCCAATCCATTCGGGCCTACACATTGCCTTCATGTGTTTTCCCCTACCCCCAACAATCTTCAGAATCAACACCTCTGGTCAGCGGCATTGTTTCGTCAGTGGCTTGCCAGAGAACCGTAACTGCTGCTATTTCACCCAGCCCCAATTTATTCCCATGCAAAGTCTGAGCCCCCATGGGGACTACAGGTCATGCCGGGGGAGGGGCTCAGTCTGTCCCCTGGTGACGCTCTTTCCTCAGACCCCCGGACAGGAGATCAGAGGCCTCGAAATTTTCCGGATGTGTGAAAGGGCTCCGATTGGTTTAAGACTTCTCGCTCTCGCTGCTAGAAGTAATTCTGTACATGTGCAACAGCTCTACAGGTATCTCAACCAATAAGAGCGGTGCAAGGCGTGACGACACTGGTAAGTTTTTACCTATTCCCGCTGAAGGGATGATATCCGCTGACTGTGCCGATGTCTGGATTCATTTTCGAGGCTTCCATTTTTCATGCCCTGCCCTCCCTCTGGGATCTACCAGTAGCTTCATAGCGCGACTAGATATTTCCTAAAAATGGTTCGCAAAGGATATCGAAATACCTCTTGATGTGAACCAGTAACATCATGGCGTCGGCCTAACATCTAAGCAGAAGACGCGAGCTTGGGAATTCCGTTAGCTAAAGTCACAGGATTAAATATTGACGCCGTTGTTCGTGCACGGTGGTGAATGAACGTTGATCAAGTCGGCTAAATAGGATTGGCCTTGTTCGAGGGCAGTGTGTGAAGTGCAGAGTGAGGGGCCGCCGGTCTGGACACTATACCTCAACCTGCAGACATATGAACAGCGGATTAGGGACTGTCAGGGTCTGTTGATCCCACCGCAAAATGATCGCCTGTAAAAGCAACTGGCCCATCATCTCGAACACCTACCTGCATAGTACTTATTACCTGTATTCACTTATGACAAGGGAGGTGGGTTAATATAAGCTTCCCATAATGTATGCCTTGGTCATGCTCTGTATACCCGTGTACCTACATCAGGAACAATTGGCTTTATGTGATAGCCTTTGAGAGCAGGGGTGGATCCACGAATTATCACGGGAGAGGGGCGCCTCTGGCAGAACAAAAAATCCGAGGGGTGCACTTGAGCACACTGCAGGGGCGCCTTTTCTTCGAAGAGGGTGGCTGGCTGAACAATTCCAGAGGGGGTATGCTCGATCACACGGCAGGTGTGCAATTTTCTTCCAAGCGGCGTCTGAAAACAAAATTTAGAGGGGCGCTTTTCCTCTCAGAAGGGCGCTTCTCGCTAAAAAAAATTCGAGGGATACACTCCAGCCGTTTCGGAGGGACGCTTGTGCCCGACCGGAGATACACCACCTTCCATGAGGGGAGGGGCACATATGCCCCCTGTATCCGCTCCTGTGTAGGAGGAATTAGAAATGGCCA
Organism: Ashinkailepas kermadecensis; assembly: GCA_034440615.1. Lineage (NCBI taxonomy): Eukaryota > Metazoa > Arthropoda > Thecostraca > Neolepadidae > Ashinkailepas > Ashinkailepas kermadecensis. The sequence continues at coordinate 368,986 of JAOTOM010005000.1, forward strand.
AATGTCTTTGAAAGCTAAAATCCATTACAAATTCCCAGACATGACCCCAATAACAAATCTGAATTCGCAGTCAATGGTACAGATCCCTACTTAGAAATCAAGTCTTGGCGATACTGGAATGGGCCAAGGGTAATATTCTGTAAATATGGTTGCGAGATATCTACCAAAGAAAGGTTAATTGCGGATATCATAATGGAAAAGCCCGATACTCGGCTGCCTTACCAAGACCAGCTATGCCAAACTGTCATCGTGGACACGCTTTCACCATCTACTTTCGTCATCCAAACGTTTACGAAGGTTAGTACTGCACATTTTAATGACTGGTACCTAGGTACCAAGGGCACATAAACTTTGGACGAATCTAGCATTGACCCTACCGGTGTTGCATGCATATAATTTACTTCAAAATACCTCTTGTCCATGGATGTCACTTCATGTGCGCTGGGGGCCACATGAAGTTATTGGAGAGGAAGGGGTTCTGTCTCATATTGAAGCGCTTGGGCCTCACTCTCAATTACAGTTAGATCGGAAACTAACTTCCCCACGCTACCTTGCAGTATGCACGTAATTAGGTACCTATCTAATAAAAGATAGCAGATGTGTGAATATCTGACCGGCCGTGATCCACACCCAGAGCCTGCTGTTCTACCATGTAAATGTTTGACCGGCCCTGATCCACACCCAGAGCCTACTGTCCTACCGTGTAAATATCTGACCGGCCCTGATCCACACCCAGCCTGCTGTCCTACCGTATGAATATATGACGGGCCCTGATCCACACCCAGAGCCTGCTGTCCTACCGTGTGAATATCTGACCGGCTCTGATCCACACCCAGAGCCTGCTGTTCTACCGTGTGAACACCTGACCGGCCCTGATCCACACCCAGAGCCTGCTGTCCTACCGTGTGAATATCTGACCGGCCCTGATCCACACCCAGAGCCTGCTGTCCTACCGTGTGAATATCTGACCGGCCCTGATCCACACCCAGAGCCTGCTTTTGAACACTGACCGGCCCTGACCCCACCCAGAGCCTGTGTCCTACAGTGTATTTTTACCGTGTGAACACCTGACCGGCCCTGATCCACACCCAGAGCCTGCTACGCTCGGCGACGCTGGCGGCATCAGTGCGGGGCGCGACTCGCGTGCCGGCGCTGTCCGTGGTGGCGCTGGGTCGCACACCGGCCGTCTGCTGTGTAATGCACGAGCCCCGCGGTCGATTGGAGCACCTTTGGAGCGCATTGGCACAGCTGGTCGACAGGTCACGGTGAGTAATTCGCCGCAGCCGAGGCAATAGCTCAATCTCTCGATGGAGAACAGGTGTTCTTTTCTGTCCTATTTGTTCTGATTAGGGTAGTGGGTATGTTTTGGATCCTGAATTTTGCATTTTTTGGATCATCCCGTTAGGAGACGGTATCTTTCTTCCTGTTTGTCAAATCTGAAACACCCATTGTGCTTTCCATTGACTTTTACAAATTTATCAGCTGTATGACCAACGCAGTCGATGCGCCCCTAAGCCCAAATAATCAACCAACCAATTTATACATTTATTAGAACAGGATAAGTGTACCTTAATTGCCAAATAGCACCATTCAACATTCCAGCACAACATAATGTTAATATTTCTGAGATGGTAACATTCTGGGTGCCAATAACCCAGCACCAGCCTGTTGTTTTTCCAGCCTTGCTACTCATTGACACATCGTAATAGGCATGTCCTTGGCCGCGATTCCCTCGTGAAAATATTGGCGACGCTACTGGTGAATAGTGTCGTCCGGTGGCTAATGACACAGTGGACGGTACTCCAGGACTTCGCCAATACGCTTCCAGCTCTAAGACAGCGACCGTAACGTGATGCAATGTGTGTAATGCACCTCTACACCTCAGGTCTAACGCTCTATCACACATCTGTCTCATTGAACTTATCAGTGTCTCTGCGTTGGGTACTAAGAACCCCACAACTAACTCAAATATGTTTTCACACCCTACATAACAGATGCGATGTCCCCACATCATCAGCAGCATCCTCAGCTGACAGTTGACCCCGCTGACAGAGTAGAGCCGGGCCTGACAGCTGCCGAGGATGGCGTCGGCAGGGTGGAGGTCGCTCTCGACATAACCAGCAACCAGTTTCAGCAGTTCTCCTCGAAACAGGTACGACCGGCTGATGTCGCTCACTAAAGAAAACGATCGTGATGCAACAAATCATGATCATAGCGAGCACGACAGTACATTTGTTCCAGTCATAAATATACTATGTGCATAAGTTAAGCTGGGATGTTGAACGGTCCTGAACAAGAAAAGAAACTTAATTGTATCTTTCATCACTCACGAGATCCAATGCTGAGTAGCAATTCACTTATTTCGCTGCTAGGAGTAATTTACCACGCGTGTTTGCATGAAGTGCGAGCTAAAGTATCCATGTTGACTTGCGCAGATTGATTACGTGTTATGGCAACTGGGCACCGGAAATTGCATTCCTGTTGTCAGTCAGACTTCACATATTGGCACTAGAAACTGAATACAAAATTCCTGTTCGTGTGTTGAAGCAATCCAACACAAATATTAGGTTGCGAGAGATGGCCTTAAAAGGAACTTTCACCTCATCCTGCTAAAAGTTCAGACAAGCTTTTTCGCACTAAAGCGATACTTCTAGAAGTCCTGGTGATGTACGTCTACCCAGAATATAGTCGGAAACGCACTGCCCGAATGTGCGGTCCTGAAATTGCTCCATCTCAAAGGCGGGTCAGGTCATATGATCACTAGGTCACGTACAGCATACCCGGTGAGAGCCGACATCCAGGCACAGTCATGGACAAGGAAGTATTCATCGGAACTCCAAGTGATTGGACGTTCTACCCATGCAAGTTGTATCACTTCATACTGAGCTCTTGTGAACATCCTTACCTCGCCTCCCATGCTAGCAACACATTTTACTATATTTTCAAGAGGCCCAATTTAACCTCCGGAGGGACACCAAATTCTTTCCGAGGAGTACCCACGGAGGAAAAATTGGAGGGAGAGCAGTCGGGACTTCCCAAGGGGCGCCTTTTGTATCTTCAAGGGGGCACGATTTCCTCTGATCGGAGGGGTAACATGTCTCCCTGGACTCGTCACCGTTTGCTGAACATACAAATTACAAGCACAATATTAAACATGATGTGAATAACAATCCGCCAGGCTATGGCCCGAACGTTACATGGTTGTCTCGTTCTCGATCTTACCAAACTAGTTCGAAGCCGACTATTTGAGCCAGCGACTGTGTTGTCTCTCAATACCAGGGACGATCACTGAAGAATACCACTTAATCGCCTAACATTGAAATCTGATCACTTCACTTCTGAAGATGCGCTTACTGGTCCCTGACGCGCAACAATTATAGCAAATACTTCACCACCTATCAGCACCCATCGGATTTCTCAGAAGTCTCAGTTGCCGACGCTTCGCTGGCCTCCTTCGCCTCCAGCTCGCGGGTGCGCTTCATGTTCTTCAGGATCTTGTCGAAGCTGGTTGACTTTTTCTTGGCGCTGCCGCGCGGCGCGGCGCCCGGCTGTCGTCGCGGTGTCGTCACCGGCTGCGCGAAGTCGTCGCTGCCAAAGTCAAAGTCGGACATATCCGGAAGCTGGATGGCCTCGGCTTGGTCGTCGGTGGGCGTGTCAGCATGCAGCGGCCGCCGGCCCAGGCACCGCCAGGCCAGCTCGGGCAGGTCGCCGCTCTCCACGCGCGCGTACAGCCGCTCCAGCTCGCCGGCCGGCGGCAGCGGCTGGCCGTCCTCCTCTGTCCAATCCGTGAACCTCTCGTCGTCGGAGCACTCGATCGCCCAGTCGGACGCCGGCTCGGTCATGGCTGGGGACGGGCCACGTGTCAGTACTGAGGAAACACTGATGCCTGCACACCGTCATGGCTGAGGACGGGCCATGTGTTAGTACTGAGGTTACATGGCCAGTCATGAACGTAGATGGGGGCGGGTAGTGGGAGGTCACTTGCCAGTATGGAGGTCACAAGGCTACCAGGTCCATCATGGCTGGAGAACAGCAATACATTTTTAGTGTTAATTAGTGGAACATACCTCTTAATGAATACTAAATGAACATCTTTCCACAAAACGCCTTAACGTTGTGCTTGATGATGTTTAGGTAGTCCACACTCCCTGTTTCTAACCATCATATTTATGCTCACTATTGCTGATAGTGATGCACCAGTATCTTGCATGATTCCAGATGTGACTATCCACGATGTGGTCTATTATGTGCAAACAGTTGCTGCTAGTGCAGGCATGGTTTCTCCCATAAACAGTGAAAATACCATTCTGAGTACCCATTGCCCAAGATTGAGGTATGAAGAACTAAGCATCATTTAGAAAAACTATTTCCATGACAAATTTCAGTATCCTTCTATACTTCTTTTGACAATGCGCATCTAGCAAACAACTATTACTTTAACTCTGCTGGGAAATTATATGCTCTGTACACACCATTTGTTGTCTGGAGTAACTGGGGTTAAGTAGCTAAGCCCAGATGGAGTACAGTTGCTGCAACAGACCAGCGCCAAAGGTTGAATTTGTACTTTGTGCTGTACTGTATATTGTACTATGAAGAAGTCCCTTCCTTGTTTGGTGTTACTTTACCTACCAAATGAAAAGTAAGCATCTGCTGAGTAAATGGGTAGTCATATCATGTTAAACATGCTGATGAATATTGCATCGCAAAACAAAATCCCAAGGATCCAAAAATTACCCTTAAGCACAAATTTACCAGATCAGGAATGTTCTAACCAGAGCACATCAGCCACTAACACCACAGTGCTAAAATGTTTTTCATTAGGTGCAAGATGTCAAATTGAGTACAGTTGGATGCAGAAATTCACACTGAAAATGTCATTTTAAAATAACTTTGAGGTCCTTGACTCTTAATTTTGAGAGCAGATACCATACCTATAAGGGTATCTTTTTCCTTTCTAATGCATACCTAATTTATGGATTGGCACCTATGCCAATGACAACAATCAAAATATAAGTACTATAAACTGGGATTGAAGAACAGACCACATAATAGGTAATGGCTTTACTTGGAATTGTGTCGCAAGCCATTCATGTTTCACAATCTGTAATGGGGAGCATGATCATAATACTTGTACCTACATAGTATACTGTTAGAAATGATACATGCAGATTTCATAAGCACACATGAAGAAGAATACCAATTCCTCTTTGAAAAGGATATTTGTTGCATGTACAGAAAGTGGTATATTCCACCCTATTTCAGGGGTAGCTTATCACTGTAGCACCATGAAGGATTGGTTAGGATTATTTGGGTTTTCAATCCTTCAACAATGCTCTCGTTTAGCATCAAAATCATGGGTAGGATCAAGATTCAGGATGCGAGGTAAATGTGAGACCCGGTTGCAAAATAAGCATATGATGTATGCAATATGCACAGGGCAAGGAAAAAAACAGCCTTGCTCTGGATTTTTGTCCCCCAGAGCATTATCCTCTCCAGGAAGTTATCCTCTCATGTTCTTGATGAAACATTGAATGGTGCTGTTGTAAAGTTATAAAGTATTCTGACTTAATAATAACCACAAGGGCTTATCCAGGTTAAGTCAGTAAAGGAAAGATAACATAACCCTGGCAAGAAGACACTCATCACTCTAACCAACACTACATCCATAATTCCAATTGATCCATCCACAAACATCCCATACACCCATCAATGCTTATGCACTTTACCCATCCAGCTCTATTAACTCAATCCCACATAACACATGTGGCTTGAGTGCCCTACCAATAATTTTCAAACTCCATACTTGCCTGCTGAAAGGGGCCTGTACAGCGCACACCTACTTAGCATAAATCTCACCCCATCCACTACTACTTAGAGCAAAAAAACAAGACTGCAGCCTAAAAATTTGTCCATCCTATTTTTAAATACATTCATTGAGGGATTCCCCACAACATCAGCAGGCAGCCTATTTCACTGATCAATAATCCCTTGACTGGAGACCTGTTGTTGCTTAACTGTCCTACACCTTGATTTGTCTAACCTGAATTGTTAACCCCTATGTGATGCTCTAAATGGAAGGGCATCATTCATATTGACTTGATCTAGCCCTTTAACAATTGTATACATTTCAATCATATCACCCCTTTAATCTCCTATACTTGAGTGGGTACATATATAATGACATAAGCCTTTCCCCATATTCTGAGTTACCTAGTCCACTGATGAGTCTAGTGGTTTTGTGCTGCAATCTTCATAGCATATCTATATCTTTTCCTAAGTAGGGGCTCCATGCTTGCACATAATATTCTAAGTGGGGTTGCACATGAAGATGAAGATGATGAAGAGAAGTGGTCCTAGAACAGAGCCCTTTGGCACTCAACTCAGAACATCCTTTCATTCAGATTTACACCCATTTAACACTACCCTTTGTTTCTGTCCCATTAACCATGCTTCAATCTACCCTAACTTTTTGATCAGTCTCATGCTGCACTAGCTGATAAATTAGATGCCAATGTGGAACTTTATCAAAAGCTTTGCTAAAGTCCAAATACACATCTATCCTGCTTTGATTGTCTAACTCTCCATGAACTCCAATAGGTTAGATAAACAATATCTTCAAGATCAAAATCCATGTTGCATGCTTCAGCTTGAATTGCTTTTCTCACTTGCACCACTTTGGACATTTCCCAATCATATGACCCACACTTGAAACAGTGTGGGCGGTGACCCTCACTCGACCCACACCCAAAACAGTGTGCAGCATTAGCTGTGATTGTGGATGAAGTGTGCGGTACATAAATGAATACATAAACATACATTATTTTTTCTGGGGAAGCTTTACTTCCAAGATGAATGAATATAAAATTATTTCAAATCAAATCTGGGAACAACAGCAGAAGCCATTTTTACCAAAGTTTTTCCCAGAGGCTTCTGTGTGTATGTATTTACAATGCACATATGCAGCATTAATGTAATCATTGCAATTGTAGCAAATCATAAGATTGTATGTTTTGCCTAAAGTAGCATAGGATGTACAGCAAGTTTCATGTAAGACAAGTCTGAACAACAAAGCAATTGAGGAAATAAGTTCAGTGTGCCTAGGTTCATCATGTCAGGCTAATTGTGAGGCTGTGCTCCACCAAAATCCAACTTTGGTGTGTTGGAGATGCAAGCACCAGGAAGGTGCATTCAACAGTCGCATCTCAATGGTATGATAACTCTAAGTTAGCTTGGTCCATTTTTGTGTAAGGCTGCATAATTGCATGCTTGAATTGCCTCATTGAGGTAAAATGTGCATGAAACTTATATGTTAGGTAAGTTAAACTTCAACAATGCCAATAATTTGTGTATACGTAATCACTTGACATGTTGAATGAAAGATGGTTTGCACCAGCAACTTGGGTAAATTTGTTCTTAAAGTGTTTTATGAATTCTGGGAATTTATCATTCCAATGCAATGTTTATGAATGTGAATAAGATGATGAGACCCTTCATTTTTTCTGTGCAAATGCTTCCTTTTCAGGTTGTGAGCAAAATAACACCACAAAAGTGGCTTAGAATTAGGTAAAAAGAAATGAAGAGTAGCATAAAAAGAAATGCTGAAAAAGTAAAACAAAAATGCAACATAACCTAACCTAACCTACCTCCCTTTGGACACAAATCCAGGAAATAAAATCAGAAAGATGTTATGCAATTTATTTCCTGAAAATTTCCAAAATAAAAAGCCTAACCTAACCTAACATCTTTTGGTTGGTTACCTATTTGGGTTTAGCATCACATCAGCTTCCCTAACATCTTTTGAAGAAAAGGCAGCTTCCGAAGTTTAAAAAGTTGATTTTTTGTGGAAAATTGTCCAACTTAAAAAGCCTAAACCAACCCAGCCTAAGCACACCTAACTTATTTGTTTGTTTTATGGAGGCAAATGTGTGTTAAAAATTGTCTTGTTACCACCTTCAAGCACAACACCAAAACTTGAAACACTCCAGCTTTCTACAGCCAATTAGCACCAACTATGAACAAAACTGCGGATCTGGGCAAGACTTTGGCCACGTCTCTCAAAAATTACCTTCAGCTTTCCAGCCCTTTGGCCGTTGTTGGGCTATGGCAGGCCGGCTATGGGCCACAGCCTGTTTGTATTCGGTTCGGTATTGTGCTTTTGGATTTGTACATTGCGCAGTATTAGTGCAAATCGCGTCGTTATTGTCCACATATTTATTTTGGTCAGCTTTTTTTTGCGTCACCAAAAGTAGTAATCTGAGAACCGAACGGGTATTTCATATAACTAAATGATAGTGCCTTTCGGTATAGCCAACATATTCACTAATTGTAGTCATTTAGTATTCATTTTCGGGTAATAAGCACCTCATGACAAATCACCGAGGCTACCAAATTTGGTGAGATCCGGATTAGACTTGGAAGTATCCTGAAGGAGATGCCTATATGAATACAATTTGTTTAACAAAATAATGCAAAAGCTGATACTGAGCGGATATACAGATGAGTGGGAAGAATGTTCAATTGGAAGAGGAAAGGTTAAGCTGAATTATCAGCCACGCCTGATAAAAATGTTGATCGAGTCGGGTGATGCAGTATAACTCCGGATGAAGATACCCATAAATTGCCATCAATAAATTTCGTGAAGCTGTTTATTGAGAAGCGGGGAACAGCATTTTCCTTGCAGGGGGCGGGGGGGACATGTCCTCGGAGGGGCACCTTCGGTATACAAACTCATTGAAGTGGAGGGGGGGCGGAATGAACTAGAGCAACTGAAACAATGCTTCGCCTCAGGGAATTTTTACTCTGAATGACTGGCTAAAATATGTTGAGCGGGATAAAAAAAAGGGGGGGGGGGGGGGTTACTCGAGCTTTTTTAAAAGGGAGCAATTCCTGGCTGGAGCGGCACCACCTTCTCCATGGAGGCCATGTGCTCCGAGTGCCCCCTGTATCCGCCCCTGAAAATGATTGGGGTGGAATGGTGCTCATTTCTACTAGGGCAGTCATCAGTGTTCATCCAGGGATCTATCGGTATGGGCAGGAATGCGGAGGGGCAAATGGTAACACTTAGTAGTCATGCACCGATGGTACTAAGCAATACTACATATGGCTTCAGGTCAGCACTGAGCTTGCCAGGGGTCTGCACAGGCGACAGATGGTGAGGGATCCAGGATTCGGCCAAGGCAGTCATCGATAATTTTTGTCCCCCTGGACTTTAGTGCCAGCCTCTTGGATTATATGTTGACTGGGGAAGGGGAGGTGCGCTCCGAAAATGCTGGGCTTGTATTGCAGGTAGCTTTGCACCATTGCTGGTGTGAGCTGGTGTGCGTCTCTGGGCGTCCAGACAGTTTTTTTCCGAAGTCCCCGGCAAGTAAAGAGGACCCCTGAGCCAAAGGAGAGGGCTTCTGAGTGGTCAAGGGGCCCATATCACTTAAAGAGTGCTCAGCCTATCAGGGGTTCTTTTAAAATGCGTGCGCCCCCTTACAAAAATTATGTCTGCACCCCTCCTTGAAGGACCCTTCATATCGAATCGGGGTCCTCTCGGGCTGCTAGGGGCCCTCCGTCAGCTCAGCAACCCTCCCCGTCAGTTCAGGGGCCTTTTCAGCGACCTGGCCCCCTCCGCCGGCCGGGCCCTTCACGTTGGCCCGGACCTGGGCCCTCAGCGTCTGTCCGTGGGGACTATCCCCGTCGACTCGGAGCCCTCTTCATCGGTCCGGTACCCTATCCATCAGACCCAGGCACCCTTTCGTCGGCCCAGGGTCCCTTCAAGTCCGCCCTGAGACCCTCACCTCTCTCCCGGAGACCACCTGAAGCTCCAAATGCATTGTGTGCTTCGTCACTGCCTATGTTGGTGTAACGCGGTCAACGGTTCCTTTGGACCCCGAAGGGACCACAGGGGATGGCACAGGGACGTAGACAGGAATTGTCCAAGGAGGAGGCGGAAGTTACAAAAGGGATACGGACTAACCCCACAGATTTTAAAGTCCCTGGATTTTTGCCACTTCATTTCGAAAAGGGCTGCTTTTTCTTCAGATTTTGCGAGTCCTCATTGCGGGCCTGGGTCGTCCCTTGTTCCTCAAACTGTAGGTAAATATGGCACTGTAAGTAAACATGGCAATGCATTTATAAGCCAATAATGCAGTCCAAGCATGCATCCAGATGCAGAATATCAAAACTTCATAGGAAAGGACGTCGATTCAGACGTCCTTTCAGATTCGGGAAGCGTTTGTAAACGTCCGAAGATGCTCGTAAGAGTCCGCACGCAATCGTAATGGTCGGTACACGCAAGAGCCCGCAGACGTTCGCAAGGGCCCGTGCACATTCCTGTGGGCCCGTCGGCATTCGTAAAGGCCCGTAGACGTTCGTAATGCCCTGTAGACGTTCGTAAGGGCCGGAAGACGTTGGTAAGAGTTCGTAGTCGTCCATGAGGGCCGGTAGACGTTGGTAAGAGCTCGTAGTTGTCCATGAGGGACTTTAATCATTTGCAAGGTTCCGCAGACGTTCGTAAGCGCTCGTAGGCGTCTGTAAGCGCCCGTAAACGGCAGCAGATTTTCGTAAGAGCTCGTAGGCTTTCTTAGGAGCCCGTAGACGTTCGTACGTGTGTTGTCGGTGTTGGTCGTGTACTCATAGGCGCTTTTATGGGCCCGATAACAGCCTCGGCGGCCATACACAGTGTTGTTGGATTTTTAATCGTCACCATGGCGATTCTATATACGATTACGTACGGGCCGCGCCAGAAGTCCGTAGGAGTCCAAGGTGGGGGCGACCGCCCAATCGTCTCCTTGGCTACGTCCTTGGAAGAGGGGGACATGAGCCTATGTCGCTTGAATCCGCCACTGGGAGAAGGGGCGTTGTTAGAGGTACAGTTAGAGGCAGAGTTCTCTAGCCTTTCGGAAGGCTGAAGTTGCTGCCCCTCAAAGTTGCTGAGTTTTAACATGGATGTGTATGGGCGTTGGTTGTAAATAATGGCAAGAAAACCCTACTGAGCCACCACCGGTAATTGTCTGAAGCCAACACCTATGGATACAGTTTTCCCGCTGGCCTGAGTTGCTGTCGACTCAGGTATTTATTTTCCAGCGAGCCGCCAACGCTCCCCTTCCCCTGAAGTCACCGCCTCGGTAGCAGCAGACAGGTGACCACCACCGACAGCGGCCGGGATGACACCACTGGTGTTGGCTGAATATCCGGGGGTGGTGTGTGATGCCATCTATCACACCGTTCCCTCCATATCTGTCCGACATAATGTTCGCCGCCGAAGATAGCTATTGGGAGGTTTCCGGTTTATTCTATGGTAAATATGCTTTAGTGAACCCTGGCCAGCGTTCCAGCTGTTCAAAGGATGCTGCAGCGCGCCGGCCAGTCAGACAGACGGCCGCCGGAGTTCTGACGCGAGATGGAGTCGGAGGGAAGATGATGGTGACTCGAGACGGAGTCCGAGGGGAGAGCACGGTGGTCCGAGACAGAGTCGGACGGGCGAGGACGGTGGCCCGAGACGGAGTCGGGGGAAGAGGACGGTGGCACGAGACAGAGTCGGACGGCGAGGACGGGGACACGAGATAGAGTCGGACGGGAGAGGACGGTGGCCCGAGACAGAGTCGGAGGGGAGAGGACGGTGGCACGAGACAGAGTCGGACGGGAGAAGACGGTGGCACGAGACAGAGTCGGACGGGAGAGGACAGTGGCACGAGACAGAGTCGGACGGGAGAAGACGGTGGCACGAGACGGAGTCGGACGGGAGAGGACGGTGGCACGAGACGGAATCGAGCGGTCGAGACGAGCAGCCTGCTGTCGAGTCGCGGACGATCGATTGCTGGATGACGGAGCACGGCGGCTCTGAGCTGTTGTGCACCGTACCGTCATCGCTATCGCCATTGTTGCAGGCCGTTTAGTTAAAGGCAATTAGTATATAGCTCTTTCGTACTCGTCTGGATGTCTGCTGTCCAAACGAGGTTCCCCTAGACTATCACTCATACCACAAGAAAGTCGTTGGGACAATACACAAGCCCAACACAGAAGCTTCACTAACAGTACCATACATTTTTGTTCAGGACAAGCTTCATGCTTCCTTCTTCAGGAACTTTTCCTCAAAGTTCCTCAAAACCACCTCAGAACTGAGAAGGCAATCAAGGTCATATACCCCAACAGGACAACAAAGATTATTTATTCCCAAAATGTATACTAAAAATGTAGTTCTGCCGTGAGTTGGTGATTTGTTGCCCATTCCAATTACCAATTTGCCATTTTTGTGACAATTCAAGTTTTGCTTCTTTTTATGTCAAATATACCGACTTCCATGTGCATCCCCAAGGCGGAGGACGGGAGACGTGTAGCCGCCAAACGTTGTGCAAGTTAACATCACACCTACGGCTTTGTGAGCGAAAGATCGACCAAAGAATCATCTCGTCCCGCACCCCCTATTTAAACTCCGTGGCGACGCCCATGGTCATCTCGGTTACGCTAATTATGCCCGAACTGGTTATGAAATGCCCCTTTCGGTAACAACATACCGGTTTCCATTATCGCATGAACCTCACCCGACTTAAGTTCATGATTTTCTCGCCATGGAGTAGTATTCGTGACTTTCTGGGAAAATGTATTGCTCATGAATATTCATACACTCAACCAGGATTTTTTTTTTAGGTGGAGCGCAGGCTAACGGCTTGGAAAAAGTCCAGTGAAGTTTGTAGGAACCGGGGATGGGGAATAGGGGGCAGAGGCCCCCAATTGTGGACGAGTTTAATATTGACTCAATGGGTGTTGCACGGATGAACATCGACTTCAAACCCAAACTTTGAGAGTTCCCGTGCCGCTGGGTTCAGCTATGACTAACCGTGTTGACTACTGATCTGGAGGTGCTCAGGAGGGTGCGACTCCGGAGCCACTGGTGTGACCTGACCTGACCAGGCCTGACGTGTCCCCAGGGTCAGACGGGGAGCCAGCTACAGGTGACGGTGTTGACTGGTGACCCGGATGTGGTCAGTAAGGTGCGACTGTGGAGCCGAACTGCCGCCGACGCGTCCAGACTGCAGAGGGTTCAGGTGATTAACATCTGGCGTACCCGTCATCCCGCCCCGGTCCTACTGCTTAGCATATTTCCCTGATGTGATTGTTAAATTATTGATAAGCAACTACCAATGAGATGTCATTTGTTATCTCTTTGCTATCAATTGATATCAATTAGGGATGCCCGCACCTCATCGGTGTAACGTTAGCCGGTTCTGTGGGGACATGTTCTCCACAAAGTTTTCTGAACAGGTCCGATTTGTCCCCTCCAGTTTGTGATTGTTCTCCAATTTTGTTTGATGGAGAGCTTGGATTATGTCGCATATCTTCATATTTGTAATAAAAACTTCCTTTTTCATTTTGTCTATTCGTTATTGAAGTATGCTGACTGAACATGTCGCTTTTACTACATGCGGTTTATAAGCCGATGGTTACAGTCCTGCTTCACAGGCTGTGTATCCCTTGCATATTGTATAGGACCTCGAAGTACATACGCTTGTAAGCACGATGTAGGCTCAAACACGAGACACAACTTGATGCAAACACGATTGTTGGCAAGACACTCATCGGACTTTTTACTGCTTCTTGCTTGGATGCGAGTATGATTGGTGGGTCAGCTTGGCATTTTGACTTATAATTTTTTTCACTGCTGTTTTTTTATGATCAGTATATGTTAGGTTCAGATCTGCTGACTCATATTATGCAGTAACATTGGCAGGTGTGGAGCTTTGCAACAAAACAAAAATATATTGGTGGTACCCAAGGGGTTTTGATGTCATTATCTCCAGTCATTACCCAGGGGACGTGTGGTCTAGGGGTAAGATGCTCGTCTCACAATCGAAAAGGTTGTGGTTTCGAGTCTCACCTGTCGCTACTCTTCGCCCGCGATCAATCGGCGTGAGATATTGGCGACGCTACATGACTCAACGGTCGACGTGTCGTAAAACCAATAACCAACCAACTACTAGTTGGTTGGTTGAACCAGTCATTACCCAAATGCAGAGGCTCAGCCAGGGGGGAGGGGCAGCGGTCCGGCCCCCGCCCAACCTTAGCAATAAATACACTAGATCAGACAATACATTTTTGGATCTGCACCGCACCGAAAATGGCTTCGTTTCAGCTCCACGGAAGTTTCTCGGATTTTTAGATCCCCATACTCGCTTGTTTTGCTCGCTGCTTCTAATCGCGTTGCGATATAGTTCTGTAAACTTCGTGACTTTTCCTAAAGTTCGTTTAAACGCATTATGCCAAAATGTTTTTTTTTTTATAACAGGCGACTCCAGACAAATTCTGGAGGGTATGTCAGGCCAATGTTAAAAATTTGATGAGCTTTCATAACCAGTCAGGTATTTACACCTGTTGTGACCGTAGTACTGGTTTCTAGCCACCACCGTTGATGCAAAGCATGAATGCCCACTTTGGTCAGTTGGGGTAGGGCCGTCGCAGGCTGCACATCACCTTTCGGTCGATGTGCAGTCGGACGTTGAGCGGTGCGCTGCGCACCGACCTCAGCGCTGTTCCGAAGGCGTCCGTGCACGTTCGCCATAGTTGTAACACATGCAATGGTGGTGGCACAATGGGAGTGGTACGTGGCGACGTACTTCCCATTGGTGTTCATGTATGTGGATGTGTGACTGGAGCTGGTCGGCGTCGAAGGCGACCACTATTATGTTGTGTGTGGGTATAAGCTCCCGTCTGATGTAATGAGCGCGCGGTGTTGCCTCGATACGGACGGCACGTTCGTGAGTTTGATGTCATCCAGTTCTGGGGAAAAATGCTTCCCCGGCTGGTGTTGAGTGTGCGGTGGAGTGTGAAGCAGCAGCGCCGAGTGTTGAAGGCGTTTGTGGGCAGAAGTGTCAGCGTATCGGCGCTGAGTACGGACACTGGTGTGTGTGCTGTGGCCAGTGATGGTGGAGTGGGGTGAGTCGAGGATGTGGCTCGGTGTATGTTCAAGTGTGAACGTTGATTCTCCTGTGATGTGTTGGCGGTCAGTGCAGGTGCCTCCTAGGTAGGCGCCGTGTACAGAGTGGGCGCTGCACGCCACTGTGGGCGTCATTGTGGCTGTATAGGTCGGTCCCGCCCACCAGCAAGGTGACCTTCCTTACATAAATGAAAACCCGGATTGGTTGCACCCGTGGACCAAGCTTTCGCCTGCGGTTCCTACCCCGGCCGCAATGGCCCAGGGCAGTAGTTTCGTCACCGTTAGGTATCCTCCGGGGGCAAGGTTTAGTCGAGAGACAGAGAAGTTGGTGATTTGGTGGTGAAGGTTCTCCTTCCTTTCCTTCCTTTGCTCCTCGAAAACGCTCTCAATCTCTAATTTGTTGGCGTCGCTGTTGTGCGCGCATTGTCCCGCGCGATCGCTCTTGTCAGGAGTCACCCTACGGAAGGTCCTGCTGTGTCTTCCTCTGGTGACGTCCCCCCTCCTCCTACCCAAACACATTTTCGGATGCTGAAAAGCCCAGATAACCTCTGTTTGTCCAACACAGCGGGGTATGTGTCGGATGGCGCCCTGTTCTCCAAATGTTCGCGGCGGGGTGTATCGAAGGCGACCGTTCAGTTGGCGCCATGTGTCGGAGCGGCGGCGTCACACTCACGTGCCGCGCCCCACAGGTGTTCCAGGTGCTCAAGTTCGGACAGGCGACCGTATCGAAGGCGACCGTTCAGTTGGCGCCATGTGGCGGAGCGGCAGCGTTACACTCACGTGCCGCGCCCCACAGGCAATGATAAATTATTCGTGAAATAGGGTGGAATATGCCACTTTCTGAACACTCAATCGACATCCTTCTCCAAGAAATATCGACATCCTGCTTCTTGATGCGTCCTTACGAAGTCTTGTGTCTCCTTTCTAACAGTATCTCATTGATAAGTACCATGCTCACGCTCTCGATAAGGGATAGTGATACACAAACATTTTGCAAACACAATTTCAGGTCAAGGGATTACCTATAATGTAATATGGCATACAACACCAGTTTATTGTATGTATATGTTTTCTTCCTATCCAGAATACAGCTCTTCCTAAATTATTAATATCAAAACCAATGATAAAAGTATAGTCATGAGTACGCCATTGGCTCAAATTTGAGTCTAAAAGACATCAAAAGCATTTGAAAAGATACTAATTCCACGGTAAATTTCGACATCCTATTGTGCTCGTTTCGACATCTCACACCTAACGAAAAACCATTATTTTAACACTGCCTGCAGGTGTTCCGGGTGCTCAAGTTCGGACAGACGGCGGCGCCGACATTCGACGGACACGTGGCCGTGGACGTGGACGTGGACGTGGACGTGGACGTGGACGCGGACGGCGACATCGCACCCGTGCCGCTGACCGTCACAGAGACGGACGGCGACAGCGACACGTTCGGCCGTTACTTCCAGGTGGGTGTTGACGTGCCGAACGCGGCGGTAGCGAGACAGCACATGGTCCGCGATGGCGGAGATGTATCAGTGGTCTCGACGCTTTGAGAGGGGGGACGAAGTAAGGAAGGAAGGAGAGATGGAAGGAAAGACGGAAGGAAGGAAGGAAGGAAGGAAGGAAGGAAGGAAGGAAGGAAGGAAGGAAGGAAGGAAGGAAGGAAGGAAGGAAGGAAGGAAGGAAGGAAGGAAGGAAGGAAGGAAGGAAGGAAGGAAGGAAGGAAGGAAGGAAGGAAGGAAGGAAGGAAGGAAGGAAGGAAGGAAGGAAGGAAGGAAGGAGGGAAGGAGGGAAGGAGGGAAGGAGGGAAGGAGGGAAGGAGGGAAGGAGGGAAGGAGGGAAGGAGGGAAGGAGGGAAGGAGGGAAGGAGGGAAGGAGGGAAGGAGGGAAGGAGGGAAGGAGGGAAGGAAGGAAGGAAGGAAGGAAGGAAGGAAGGAAGGAAGGAAGGAAGGAAGGAAGGAAGGAAGGAAGGAAGGAAGGAAGGAAGGAAGGAAGGAAGGAAGGAAGGAAGGAAGGAAGGAAGGAAGGAAGGAAGGAGAGAGAGATGGAAGGAAGGAAGCTGTGATGGAAAGAAGGAAGGAAGGAGGGATGGAAGGAAGGAATGAGGGAGGGAAGGAAGGAAGAAGGGAGGGAGAGGAGGAGCGGCAACGATGAGCGCGTATAAAAACGCATGTCGCTTTTCTCATGTAGCGATGAAACAACCGCTTGGGGATATTGGACGTCGATCTGATATATGATACCATGTGAACTCGCGTCTAAATTCTCCCGAGTATGGGGCGGGAATACGTTCTTGCAATCCCCCCGCGTACCAACGCCTACGCGTAACGGTAACATCCCTTCACGTTTTTTTGTGGGGGAGGGGGGCCTGGAGTAAGCCATTTTGGTCCCCAATGGCGTTTGTTTGTTTGTTTATTTATTTAACACATCACAACTCGCATACAAGATGGCCAATTTTGCGATTGGCACAAAAGACCAAGCTGGTCTTGAATCTAGGTGCCTCTCGAAACAGCGTCCTTAACCTATAAAACGCTTGACCACCGACACGGTGCGACAATCGCTACCTGCCCCCCGCCAGCACGCCCCATCGCCACACAAAGCATGCACTCGTCTGAATGGTACCCAACACTATGCCTGCACCCGGTATCACCTGGTTAGTTCTGAATGTTAGTTTGTTGTGTTAAAGCGTTTTGTGTTGATAAGAAACGTCTGAAATGTTAATGCAATAAACGGCTCAAGGTTCTTTCTGATACCATATCCAAAAATAAGTGCTTGCGAGATCTCCTTTTCAGTTAAATTAGTAAACATATTTGTTGTGCTTCGGAGTTTAGTGAATAGAATATCTCTATGGAAAGCATAAAGAGGACAGTGAAATATGAAGTGAATTGTATCCTGTTTAAAGTGGCCACATGGGCATGATGGGTCATGTAGAGGATTGATGACAAATACGTCTGCGTTTAGTTGAGTGAGGCCCATTCTAAATCTTGCATGTAGCACGTTGCCTACTTTTGTTCCTAGCGAATAATATTGTGGTGGTATCGTGGCACCTGTGCGACCCATAATTGAACTCTTGAATTTATTGATGTTTGGTTGGTGTCTGAAATTTTCAGGAAGATTATTCCACACCTTTGTTGTGGCCAGGAAAAACAATTTTTGGAACGAGGCGATTCTATTTCGCGGAACTGTTAGTGTAGTTGAATTTCTCAGGCGCCTTCCTGTAATGGCCTGCCGTGGTTCAGTAACTAGTTTTGTAATATAATTTGGGAGTCTCGTACCTGCGTGCTTGATTTTGTGAAACAAAAGAAGTTTATGAATTTCTCGCCGTGTTTTAAGCTCATCCAATCCCAATTCCGACCTAATTTGTCCTGATGATGTTCTATATAGTGCACCTGTGATTAATATAGTTGCTCTTTTTTGTAATTTTTCAAGTCTCAGTGCATCCGATGTTGTTATATGCCGTCGTATATGGTGTCTGCATAGTCAAACAAAGGCCGAATGTAAATTTTGTACAAGTTTAGGAGGATTTGCTTTGAAATCTTACTTGCAATAGGATAAAGAGGGCTTAGTGCACAGTTGACCTTTAGGATAATGTCAGAAGAAAATGTTAGGCCGAGGTGTTTATGATTTTCTATGTTTGGTATTGGCGTACATATATCTACCTTATTGTTCAGCCATCTAACAAGTTAACAACGCTTCTATCAAGGTAATATAATTGGTGCAATGTGTTCACCATATACGCTTAGTTTTCTCCAACGGCCATACAGATTAAAGAGAAGAAAATCCCTTTGGAAGAATACATTTCAACTGGGGCGGTTTTCAAAGGTCGGCAAAGTAAACATTGTTTGCCCATGCGCGGAGGATTGCGATGTTTAACAGACATGTTTGGGATGAAAATTAGTTAATATATACCTACCCTAAATATATAAGTTTCTCAAGCAAATGTTCTCCTCTTTCGGCCTGACCCATCATTTTCCCATACACAAATTAATCAAAGCACAAGAAAAACCTTGAAGGTTGTTTACTTACTAGAAATTTGCCGATTTTCTTGATTGCCAATTTTCTTCCAGATTGAACGCACGTAGTCAACGGAGGTGACGTGTTTGGAATGCAAGTTGTTACATACCAGGGTTTAAAATAAGTGTAATTAAAACAAAGAGAAAATATACGAAGGTGCCGACTTCTGTTTCTTATGGAGATATTCATGTAATACATACACTAAGTCAGAAAATGTTCTTATTTTCCAAATATCATTTTAAAATCATAATTTAGTCTAATAAGCAAGCATAATAGTATGAAAAGCTACCGAAATCATGCCCGATTTGACCCTAGGCGAACCAAAATGTGTAACTGTATCCCTACCCAAAATAAAACAGCACAACAACAGTAGCAACAACTAGCTGGTTTGACTGCGCGGGTGGAGCACACGACCTCCTGCGGGTATGACGACCTTTGATAACAATTGCGTGTGTGCAGATGGAGAGGGGAGGATGTCGAGTTCACTTAAGTAACAATGAAGCCATCAGGTTACTGGTGGCTCTCGCTGTGTTGCTCCAGGAATTGTATGTTCAGTTAGTGGAGAGGCGAGAAGGCTGGGATGCGCTATGAATATTTCTGACTCAACTTTCGGACCACAGCTTTCTATTGAGGGGAGCGGAGCAACGTTCTGTATTCGTTGTGGAATTGCTGACAGGATTGTTCCGTTTATGAACGAAGTCCTGATCACAAGCTAATTTAGACTTCCCGATGCCAGCAAATGCCAGCTGAGTGCGAGCCAGCGCCAATTGGTGCGTTCCACGACAGATCGACCAACACTTTTCAAATTTTATACCTCATAAATTTGTATTTGGTCCAAAATTGTGTACCACTGTACAGGGTAGTCTTGTGCTCTGAACACGCCTGAACAAGTTTTAGCCCGATCCGACTAACGGTTTCGGTGTTATAGCCCCTCCGTAGTATTTTGAGGTCACACAACAAGGGTATCTTTGGCGGTAGATATCTCATCGATAGTGAAGAGAAAATGTGACATATTATGAATTTTTTAGAAGAAAAATGACGACAGAAAGCACTCCCGTGATAAAATATCAACATTTCGTACATTTGGCCTCGTGACATCGTGATCTTTTGTGACCCCTAACCCATTGAATTTGATAAATTTGATGACAGAAATTCAAACGGGCATGATTTGGGTGCCATATGAAAAATGTGTGTTGCTTTTAAATATCCCATATTGGCGTCCGTTCTCCATGGTTTCTATGATTTTCCGATTTTCGGCACGGACGGATTTCGAGTAAGTTGTCTCCCATTGGAAAACTACGAGGGATCGAACAATGAAATAAACAGTGGTGATATAAAAGCGTTTGCTTCACAAAAATAAAAACTTGTTAATGTAAGTCTTATAGTTTGCCTAAATAAATTTCACAAAGCTCAAGGTCACCCATTACCGATAGGTTGGGCATTGGAGTTTATGGGTACATCGAATGTGTCGATCATGCAGCGCCAGCGTTGAAGTAATAGTTTTTCGTTAGGTGTAATATGTCGAAATGAGAACATTAGGATGTCAAAATTTGCCATGGAATTAGTGTCATTTAAAATGTTTTTGATGTCGTTCAGACGCAACTTTGAGCCAATGACGCACTTACGACTGTACCTTTATCATTTGTTTTGAGAGTCATAATTTAGCAAGCGCTATATTCGGGATAGCGAGAAAAAACCTACGATATAAACTAACATTTGATGCAAAATCACATTAGATGTAATCCATTTACTTCAAATTGAGCTGCGAAATGTTCGTGTATCACTATCCCTTATCGAGAACATGAGCATGCTACTTATCAACGAGATACTGTTAGAAAGGAGACAAAAGTCTTCATAAGAACATATCACAAAGCAGGATGTCGATACTTCTTTGAGAAGGATGTCGATTGAGTGTTCAGAAAGTGGTATATTCCACCCTATTTCACGAATAATTTATCACTGTGCAGCGCCCATATCATCGTCAGTCAAACAATACCATATGCACGAAGGTCAGTCGACAAGACAACTGCATGTGAAGGATTCGATGCACGTGTGACATCATTCCGTGCTACGATTCTCATTTTGTCAGGTAGTGTGTTCCACGACAGATCGACCACAAATTTTATAATTTTACACCCACTAAATATATATTTGAACCAAAATTTGCTGACAGGCTAGTCTTAGGCTCTGAACACGCCTGAACAAATTTCAGCCGGATCCGATCAAAAGTTTCGGAGTTATAGCCTCCGGCAGTGTTTTTAGGTCATACAACAAGGGCATATTCGGCGATAGATATATCACCGATAATGAAGAGAAAGTATGACATATTATGCATCTTTTGGAACAAAAATCATTAACGAAAACATATCCGTGATAAAATATCAACATTTCTCACGTTTGACCTCGTGACCCCATGACCTCGTCACCTTCTGTGACCCCCGGCCCATTGAAATTGATAAATTTTACGGCAGAAATACAAACGGGCATGATTTGACTGTCATAAAAATGCGTTTTGCCTTTAAATATCCCATATAGGCGTCCGTTCTCCATGGCTTTTCGTGATTTTGCGATTTTCGGAACAAGCGGATTTCGAGTATGTTTTCTCCCATTTGACACCTACGGGGCATCGAACAATGAAATAGAAACCGGTGATATAGAAACATTTGCCTAACAAAAGCATTCAAAACTTATTCATGTAAGTCGTATAGTTTACCTGTATTAACTACATAAAGTTCCAGGTCATCGATTACCGATAGGTTATCCATAGGATTATACGTGTAGCGACATAATTTTACTTCTGCACATCTGGTGATCTGGTGATCGAAACATCCGACCATGTTCAACCGTGCTGGCCTCGCAACAATAAGTACAATTGTGCCTCCATTCTACCTGTAGGTATCACTTACATGGACGTCCAGTCGAATCCCTATTGTAATGCGAACACTCGTGTTTCTGTCACGAAATACATAGCGTGTCCCCAAAAACGTTCTCGCAGGCTTCCTGTGATTTCATTGTTCACGTTTTGGGTACTCCTTGCATATTGCACATTAGTGCACATTGCTGCACTGCACTTCATAGTAGAACAACGATGGGATAGGACAACGAAATAATCGCCAGATGATGAGAAGTTAATTTTCCGACTTACACATTTGCAGCTTTCCAATGTAGCTCTTGTAGTTTCCTTAACAAGGGTTGCACATGTCATGAGCATCATAGTGTCGTAGCTTATTTCCATGCAACGGCGTAATTTTACTTCATAACATCTGGTGGTTACTTACAATATGTATTAAATGCCATCAAACATGACAACGATGCAGTCTGGCCATACTCGACCATGCTAACTAACATCACAACAAGAAGTACAATTATGCTGTATTTCCACCTACCGAGCATCGTTTACATGGGCAGTCAAACACCTATTGCAAACCACTCTACTGTCACGGTGCACGTAGGCTGTGCCCGGAAACATCATTTCCACCACCTTCATGTGGCTTCATTGTCCACGCTCTTGGGACACTGCGCATGTGGACATTGCGCATTGGGCACTGCGCTGCACAATGGTACATATGTACACTTACAACAAGTTAAGAAGCGCGAATGACGAAACATTGCATGGACAAAACATGCGAATTTATATGACACGCGCCAAGTAAGTCAAATGCTTGAGGGTGCATTCACTTGTGAGTCTCACGGACGTTCAAGTTGCTATGTCTACGATAATATTCGTGGATAAGCATTACAGAAATGGAACTCAAATCTGAACACCACCATTGTAATCGCACTTATGCCATGTCTTCACATCGCATTCACCTGGATGCCTTCATCTCTCGCCCTTGATCCATGACAACTCGCTTACGAGCACCGCTGTGTAGCTGAAATGTGAAATAATGTGAAATTGCTGCGTGCCTTTGAGAGTGTCGCTTTTGTGAAACGGCTGTTTCATTAAGTTCGTCTTTCGTGACAAACATGAATTGAACACTACTCACGATTTTTGCTCAGTCAAGAATTGAAACATTGCATCAACCGTTAATATCTGACTCGTCGTAGGACGCTTCGTGCTTTCATGAAACGTGGCTCGCTTTGCCGTACCACCAATACCGTCACATGCTCCCTTGCCATGTGAAGTAGCAAAGAAGTTACAAGCACATGAAACACCAAAGTCCTGCTCGTGGCGACAGATATTTACAAAATTATACTTATTTTGTACTGAGCGGCGCAGCCGACATTGAAGTAATGCACTTTTTGGAGGCCTAGCACGAAACTTTTAATCACTGGAATTAACTTTCCAATTAATGTGTGCACCATTGCCGTGTTATGCTTTGTGCTATCCGAGATGAAACAATAGCTTTTGTGGTGTGATTTGCCGCCCTTCATCCAGTACACAACAAACGGGCGAACCGTGCACTGGGGTGCGTCCCAATGAAACCCCTGGGCAGCATCTTGCGCCACGAAAGGGTAATTTTCAGCAAAATCACCTTTAATTACTGCTTCATTTTCCTTCACATTCTCCTTCAAGTGCGCAAAGTACCTGCCCTGTTCCCTTGCCACGTGGTGGCGTTTCGTCAGCTTTGCATTTTTGTTGCTGAGTATTTTGAGTAACTCTTCTCCACGTTCAGAATGGTCCACCAAAGTGCAGCGATCCGTAGTTACCCACTGCTTAAACTTAATTTCGTCATCAGGCTCGTTCCTCGGATCATCGCTGCCCAGTTCTTTGAGGAATGCCAAAATCCCTTTTTCGCCCGGGCACTGCTCGCAGGCATGCATCATACACTCGCGGCTGTTGACGTAACATACCGCGTGGCATAATAGATCGCGGTAGCTGACGTCTTTTAGATCCAGCGCCGAGATCATCAGTTTTGGATTCTGATGGTGTGTACACGCACACCGAGTGGGTGCCGCTGCTTCCAGCCAGCACACAGTGTCTCGGTCGCAGGGTGGCGAAGCGCGAAAACCCGACGCGCGGCTTATTGAAATCTTGTTTGTACAGCTTGTATATCTCTCGGAGATTTCCGAGGATGAGACGTTTTTGTACTTTTACCTTACTGCCACCAGAAGCGCGGACCGTAACGTAGTCGCTTTTGCCATAACGCATCCTACTCACACTGTCCGACTCGTAGAAAGATCGTATTGTTGCCTGCTCTTCCTTGCTTATCAACCGACGCTTATGCAGCTTCTGAACATCTGGAAGGATACCGCATGCCTGCTTCATCTGGCGATTCTTCTTCACCATGTAATTTGTCGTCTCGAAGAATTCAGTCGTACGGGTGGGTCTGCTGAGATGGCGACAGGGTCAGGATGGCTAGTCGTCTTTTGTAGGCGCTGCTGCTATGGAAGACGACTTTCAGCTCCTCCATGAGACTGTCGTATCTGAAACAATAGACCAATACAAATACTGAATAACGGTGCTACGAGAGGGAGAGATGGAGAGAGATAAAAAAGAGAGGGAGAGAGTACCTAAGATCCCGGGAACCCGAGGGGTGGGGGCAGCGCCCCACCCTAGCTTCGGACTAGTTCAACATTGAACCCTATGGGTGTTGCATGGAAGGTATTTATTTCAAAATGTATCTTACTCTGCACCCCCCATCTCAACTTTGGCACAGTTCCCGTGCCGCTGAAGCTATCTCAAATAACTAAGGATGTTGTGCATACAGATCTGTTGGTATGCTTAGCGCTTTCAAAGGAAAATACAAATTAATAGCTCGCAAATTGCACGCATTTCACACGAGATTGTACACACCTCGCCAAGTCGTCATCAACTGCTCGCTTCTGCTGTTTTGCAAGCGTGGTCATAGGCGTAGCAATCTCAACCCCCAGTGAGTCTTCAATGTTCTTTTAAGCACTCTGCTTGCCTTTCTCAGCTCTTCCGACACTTTTCCTCGGATCCTTGTGCATTCCTTCTGAAAAGGAATACCAATGGGATTTACAACTACGGTTGTAGCAATTGTACGTAGGTATATCTATAAGAAACGCATCAGGTCTGATATAAATGTTTTACAGCTACCCACGAATGTCGTGCCTAATGTTAATGCTGCAAAGGCCACTTGATGGCGAAAATTTACTGACAAATTCAAATAGCACAAAACTACAACTAAATAGGAATTGGCCGATTATTTAAATTGCGAGCAGTGCAACGACCAGTGACCAGCGGGTACTATAATACAAAAATCGTTCAACTGATGCGTTGGATTACTTTAAGCTTGTATCCAATCATTTCGCGTCACCTTTTTAAACTGATTAGAACTGATTAGCCTCGCCTTTAATAGAGAGGTGCAGATATCCACCTCACTGCCGTCCCTCACTCCTCGGGCATTTCATTTGCATCTCCCAGACGTCGACGCTACGCAAGCATGAGCGAGCAGGTAAGTAACTTACTTGTGCTGATGGGTGTGATGCCGAGAACTGGCATTACTAGGTCCATGTCTTGACGACTGCCTTCTGCTTCAGATTGATGCAGTTCAGCAACAGTTGCTGATCCACTGGCAGCGCTTGCATCGCTTTCCTGTGTTGAACTGGAACTCTTGGCCTCAGCGTCAGGAAGGCTTTTTGGGTTCTTGGTCAGCCTAACCCGACATTCCACACACAAAACCACACCTCTGGTAATGCGGGGATCGCTCACGTTGTCAATGAGGCTTACTTCCTGGATTGCGGACGTCTACGTCGTGGAAATACACTCAACTGGAACAACCCATATTCAACTCTGGATTGGCTATTCAAGGAGGAGGACGGGTCAGGAGGGTCCAACACGCAATCAAACCCCTGCCGCCCTCGGGCGGCGTCGCCAAAGGGAAGTGTTTTTGTTTGTCCGGGCGAGATCACCGGCTCACTCGCTCCGCGCTCTGCTAATGAGAGCTGGAGATATTGAAGCTAACCCCGGACCCCAGTACCCCTGTGGCATCTGCTGCCGTGAAGTCAGAGTGCATCGGTATTGTGCACAGGATGCAACTCATGGATACACAGGTGCACATAAAATCAAAAATACCAAAGGCAAATAAAAACTGGGTATGTCCAAAATGTAAAGCCCAGTCCACAGTTTCACCTCTCCCTCCTGACCCTCCCCCTAACAGAATCCCGAGAGATGGACTAACAAAATCCCTAAAAATCAGTCAGATCAACATCAATGGGATAAGGAACAAGGCCGACGAGCTGAAAATATTTGTTCAGAAGGAAAATATTGATGTATTGGTCATCCAAGAGTCCAAGTTAAAAGAGAGAAATCGTACCCCGAAGCTTCCAGGCATGACGCCTGTTAGAGAGGACCGCCCAGATGGAAGAACAGGAAGTGGAGTTCTTATCTATGTGAACTCTCGCATCACTTTTGCTCCCACCACAGCCTCAGTTCGTGAACTGTTACCTCAAAATAACCTCAATACCGAACTTGTCCCATGCAAACTATCCTTCAAAAACCAAGAACTCAACCTCGTTAACCTCTACATATCGCGAACTACCTCGTGCAATCCAAACTTCACACCTAATCTCTCCTCTCTTTCTACCATTCCAAGCGTGATACTAATGGGAGACCTAAATGCCCACCACCATAGCTGGTCAAGCGTCACAGACACACGAGGAGAAGCAGTGTGCACGGGTCTGGAGGCCCTTTTCCTTCTCAATGGCGGCTTCCACACCAGGACCCCTTTCACAACGGCGCAAAATCAATTGAAAACTACTCCTGATGTGTCTTTCTGCTCCCCAGAGTTAGCAATCGAACTAGACTGATCGGTGTCCCCAGCCCTATCCTCAGATCACAACCCAATCATTATCACTTTCCTCGCCCCTCCGCCTAACTACATCAACTCCCGGACGTACTACACCAACTACAAGAAAGCTAACTGAGAAAGTTTCACTTGCGAGCTAGAAGAGAAACTTGCAAATTTCAACGTTGAGTCTTTCCCCACATGAACAAAGCAGAAAGGGCTTTAATAAGAATAGTGCTCCGAGCCTCTGCTCGTCACATTCCCACTGGAAAGAATAAATTTTCAACCCATTCTACTCAGCGGAGATCAAGGCCCGCATATCCGAGCGGGACTACCTCTCAAAGGCACAGGTACGGCCCAATTAGACAGAGTAGCCGAGCTCAACGCCGAAATCAGAAGTACCCTGATGGAAAGACGGCGGGAAAATTGGAAGGAGTTCATCTCAAGTCTCGATCATCGAGTAGACTCCAAAAGTTTCTGGAAGAAAGCGAAGTCAATAGAAGGAGCAGCTGGTCCTGACGTAAAGCTCCCTCCACCCATAACGATCCAGGAGAAAGTGCCGAGCTTAAAGAGTCAACCAACTGATAAACTACTATTCTGGCCATGAGATCGCGTGAGGGCTTCAAAAACAGGCTGTGACCCTCAAAAAGCAACATGGTACTAAAAAAGAAACCAAAAGACCGGGCACTAAATAAACAAACTGGGGTCTTCGAAAACGTGCTGGTGCCACAAAAATATCGTCGGTGCACAAAATAGCAACGAAGTCCTAAAAACAAGCGGGGTCTAAAAATATGCCGGGCCCCTAACAAAAATTGGTTGCAGAAAACACATCCGTAGAGGAAGAAAAGCTCAACGTTTCCAAAAAAGAACACGAGCTACGGCCTCGAATCGGTAGCCAATCTGGGAGCGTATCTAACCAAAGAGATGAGGTGTATCAAAGCTCAGCGGGTATCCGGATTTCTTAGCCGCAAGAAAATGTTGGAAGAAAACTAATCATGGAATTGAAGTCATCGAATTTTCCCAGCTAACCTCATACGAGGCATTCCACACACGCCAAATATTACCATATTTGATGATATTACCACAAGACTATGATGTGGCATCAATTAGCAAAACATAGTGGCCTAGCAGAAACCGGAAAATCGCGCAAAGTGTGGCGAATGCGACGAATGCGCAAGACGGGTGTACACGTGCACGAATGTTGGCGTTTTGGCTACCGGGCGTTATTAACTGGAATGCCTGGAATGAGAAAGTTTTACATTTCAAATCACCCCTTTGCCTGGTCGATTTGTCCTAGAATTCCCCCGTTATAGTTCGTTAAATTTATTAATATTATACAGCTTTGTGCATTATTACTTTTTAAAGCCATCCATCATCCACGCTATGCCAGAGAACGCGTTGGTACGTGTTATCAAACTGCATCGCGATATTGGACGGTGGGACGGTCGAGTTAGTATACTAACTCCCCCCCCCCCCCCACCCCCACTACCACCGATGTTGAATTGTGCCCCTCGAATAGTGCATTTGTCCCCAATATGAAATGGAAATGGGCATGCAGTAAAAAGCATGCAACTGCGGGCTGCGATCGGAGCGGGAGCGCCGATGACCCTGCCGATGGTCCCACCGATGATCCCACCGATGGTCCCGCCGATGGCCCTGGACCTAGTGACGTCCGCCCGTTCACTCTGGTGACCTGCCACTCAGAACAGTTGTTTCCAGCGACTGACCGCCACCGTTAACGTCGCGACTATACCCTGTAGTGCGGCCAGCGTGCTGGTGTCCGGAGACACTGCGCCGACTGGCACCGCTTGCGCTGCTGAGTATCCTGTAGCCATTGCTGACACCAGGCCTAAAGCCGAGGCTTCCAATAATCTGTCAGCTGCGGTGGCCAGTTGGCTTAGAGGAGCTTCCCCTGACAGCAGCAACAATGCTGTCCAAGCTAGCAACAATGCGGCCAGCCGCTGGTTTGCAGATGCAGGCAAGGGCGTCGCCACCGGGGGGGCAGTCACCCCCCCCTGCCGTGAAACTGGGGGCGCCGCGCCCCCTGAAATTTGAGGAGGCCCCTATCCGCAAATGCACAGCAAAAAAGGTGAGCAAGGAGGCCGACGGGACAGAAGATCATGCTGTCAATGAGGCCTCAAGACTGACGAGGCCCCCAGGAAATATAATCAGGTCTCTATAAGAGACGTAGAACAGAGATGGGGAGGAGGCCCCCAGGACGAAAAGGAGGTCCCATGACGAAAATGAGGCCCCATGACGAAAAGGAGGTCCCAAGACGAAAAGGAGGTCCCAAGACGTAGAACAGAGATTGGGAGGAGGCCCCCAGGCCGAAAAGGAGGCCCCGGGACGAAAAGGAGGCCCCAAGACGTAGAACAGAGATTGGGAGGGGCCCCAAGGACGAAAAGGAGACCCCCAGAACGAAAAGGATACACGCAAGGACGAAAAGGAGGCCCCAAAGACGTAGAACAGAGATTGGGATGAGGTCCCCAGGACGAAAAGGAGGCCCCCAGGACGAAAAGGAAGCGCCCAGGATGAAAGGAGGCCCCTAAGACGTAGAACAGAGATTGGGAGGTGGCCCCCATGACGAAAAGGAGGCCCCCAGGACGAAAAGGAGAACCCTAAGACGTAGAACAGAGATTGGGAGGTGGCCCCCAGGACGAAAGGGAGGCCCCCAGGACGAAAAGGATGCCCCAAGACGCAAATGAGGCCCCCAAGACGTAGAACAGAGATTGGGAGGAGGCCCCCAGGAATAAAAGGAGGCCCCCAGGACTAAAAGGAGGCCCCCAGAACGAATAGGATGCACCCAAGGACGAAAAGGAGGCCCCACGACGTAGAACAGAGATTGGGAGGAGGCCCCCAGGACGAAAGACGCAGTCGATGCGCCCCCAAACTCCAACAACGAACCAACCAACCCCAGGACGAAAAGGATGCACCAAAGGACGAAAAGGATGCCCCCAAGACGTAGAACAGAGATTGGGATGAGGTCCCCGGGACGAAAAGGAGGCCCCCAGAACGAAAAGGAGGCCCCCAGGACGAAAAGGACGCCCCTAAGACGTATAACAGAGATGGTGAGGTGGCTCCCAGGACGAAAAGGAGGCCCCCAGGACGAAAAGCAGGCCCCAGAACGCAAAGGAAGCCCCCCCTCCCAAGACGTAGAACAGAGATTGGGAGGAGGCCCCCCAGGACTAAAAGGAGACCCCAGGACGAAAAGGAGGCCCCCAGAACGAAAAGGATGCACCCAAGGACGAAAAGGAGGCCTCTTAGACGTAGAACAGAGATTTGAAGGTAGCCCCCAGGACGAAAAGGAGGCCTCTTGGACGTAGAACAGAGATTGGAAGGTAGCCCCCAGGACGAAAAGGAGACCCCAGCACGAAAAGGAGGCCCTCAGGACTGAAAGAATGCCACCGAGACGGGCAAGAAGCCACCCAGGTTAGACGAAAAAGGCTTCCGATGGGTGGCAGGATATTCTTAAGTTGGAAAACGAGGCCCCCAAGACGGAAGAGGATGCCCCTGCAATATAAAATTAAGACCTGATAGGTGATATTTCTCCGGACGCAATAGGGGCCCCAAGACGGGTAAGAAGGTCTCCGCAGGAATGAGAGAAGGCCACCGAGACCAGCCAGATGAGGCCCATATTTTGGAAGAGGAGGAACCTGGAAGAGAAGATCTAGGACTAGGACGCAAAAGCACCCTGCTAAGAGGGTAATGAGGCTCCAAACACAGATAAGGAGGCCCCTAATTTAAAAAAAGGAGTCACCTAGGAGAGGGTAGGAGTCCCCAGAAATCAAGAGAGTGTCAAAAATGGCACGGAGGCAACCAGGAATGCAAAGGAGGCCCCAGAATATGAGAGGAGGCCCTAAGACGGAAAAGGAAGCCATTGGATATGAGATGAGGTTTCGGAGACGCAAAAGCAGGCCCCAAACGGGTGAGGTTCCACCGAGATAGAAAAGGATGATCCAGAGACGTGGCAGGAGGCACCTAATTTGGAAGAGAACGACACAAGATTGGAAATGAGACCCCATGATGAACGAGGAGGCCCCTAAAATAGGAGAGAAAGGCCATTGGATAAGAGAGATGGCTCCCAGGCGGAAAAGAAGGCTCGAAGACGGCTAAGAAGGTCCACGGGAAATAACAAGGCCACTAAGATAGGAAAGGTTGCCAGTAATTTGGCAGAGGAGGCGCCTGGGAGAGAAGAGGAGTCCACGAGGAGATAAGAGACCAACCCTAAGATGGGTAAAGATCGAATCCAGAGCGCAGAGCAGGAGAACGCACAGCAGGAGGCCCCCAAGACGTGAGAGGAGGCCCCTAATTTGAAAAAGAAGTCCTCTAGAAGAGACATGAGGCACCTGCCGGACTCGAGAGGAGTCGCTCAAGAAGGAGTAGGTCTCCAGGACCAAATGAGGCCCCGAAGACCGGAAAGAGTTCCCAGGAAATGAGAGGAGGCCCTTCAGATGGGAGTGGTAGCAGGTATGGAAGGAGGTGAGGTTTCCAAAATTGAAGATCCCTCAAGACGGGTAAGGTTTTTCCAGGATAAAGGAGGAGCCACACGAGGCGTGGCAGGAGGCCCCTAATTTGGCAGAGAATGCCCCTCGAAAGTGAGAGGAAGCCCCATGCCACGTTAAAGGGGCCCCAGAATGCAAGAGGAGGCCCTCCAAGACGGGAGAGGAGGACCATTGAATATGGAGGAGGGTAGGACACACAAGGAGACATCGAAAACCGGTAAAAAGGCTCTAGGAAATGAGACGAGACCCTTAAGACGCGACAGGAGGGCTATAATTTGCAAGAAGAAACCCCTAAGAAATAGTAAGAGTCGTGTCTGGGTATTTTAAAATCACGATATGGGCCCCAAAAGATCCGGCCGGGGCCCCCACAAATTACGCTGAGCCTGGGGTACCAAAATTCACGCCCGGACCACGAAAATCATGCCAGGGGCACGACAGGTCGTACCGTGCCCCAACAGTGTCATTGGGACCAAAACAAATGAAGCCGGAGCAACGAAAATCAATCCGGACATGGATAATCATTCTGGGGGCCCAACAATGACGCCAAAGCCTCCAAAACGCATTGGACCCCCAAAAAGTGTCGAGGCCGCTACAGCTCGCGCTAGGGATCCAAGAAAATGACGTCGGGGCCCAAAAGATCACATTGGACTAAAAAAAGTAGCGTCGCAGCCCTTGAAAATCACACTGGAGGCCCAGAAGGTCGCGCCGGGGCCCCAAAAGTTGCAGCTGCCCTAAAAATCAATCTTAACCAGAATGTCACTGGGACAAAAAAAACTCCTTCAGTGGCCGCAGTGCTATATCAAAGGGGCAAATGCCCCCTCCACCCTAGAGGGATAAGCTCACAAGAATCGTGTCGGGGCCTCAAAAATCGCGCTGGGGCCACCAAAATTCGCGTCGGTCCACCAGAATTCGCGTATGGGTCTCCAAATAAATACGGCGAGCCCCGTGAAACTCGCTCCGAGGCCCGAAAAATTGCGACAGGAATCGCCAAAATCGAGTTGGGGCCACAGCTAAATACAACGCGTCGCACAAACTCGAACCGGGCCCCCCAGATATCGCGCTCGGGACCCACAATTCCCATCGGTACACCCGTCGAGGCTCTAAAAAATTGCCGTCTAGGGCCACACGTAAGCACAGTGTGACCACAAACACCGAATCGGTATCCGAAAAAAATAAAGCTGGAGCCCTCCAAAATAAGGATGGATTCCAACAACTAAATGCCCAGGTAAAAAAAAATTGCTATGGAGCACCGAACATATTATCAGATGCCTTCACAAATTGCGTACGGCACAGAAAAACAAACCGGATCTCGAACAATCGAGGTGGGATGCAAAAACATGGCGCGAAGGACTCGAGAAATCAGGCCGGGATTCGGACTTTAAAAAAATCAGAAAAGTTTCACAAAATCGCATTGAGCCCAGAAAACTGGGGTTGGGTCTCCGGAACCACGCGCCTGGGCGCGATAAGCCACTCTGGGACCTAGAAACATCGTACCGAAGCCCCAAAATTGTACTTGGGCCCCACAAGTGTGCGTCAGAAGGCCAAAATAAACACATCGGGACCCTAAGAGCACAGCGGGGGCCGAAAATACAACTGGCCCTCCAAAGCGCACAATTTCACAAAAACGACAGGGCCTTAACACATGCGTTGCAGCCATAAATATATATATACCGGGAGGTATAAAAATACACCGGAAGCTCTCAAGGCACACAGGGGTCATGATAACGCACAATAGCCTGAAAAGGTGGCTGGGGCCGCAAAAGGCAACATGGTTCCAAAACAAACAAAAAGACCGGGCGCTAAATAAACACATCGGGATCTTCGAAAACGCCCCGACACGTCAAAAAAAAATCCTCGGTGCACAAAAATGCAACAAACCCTAAAACGAGCAGGGGGTTCGAAAATGCTTTAGGCCCCTAACAAAAATGGATTGGAGCCATAATGCACAATCATAGACCAAGAAAGACGCAACGGGTCCAAAAAAGAACGCTGAGGCTTGGCCTCGGTTCGGTATCCAATCTGGGAGGATAGCAGCAAAGATATGAAGTGCATCAAAGCTCAGCGGAAACCGCATTTCATAACTACCAGAAAATGTGAGAAGTAGGAAACTAATGATCGAATTTAATCAATCGACTTTTCGCAGCGAACGCCCATACGAATCATTCCATCACGCCAAATATGGCGCAAGTCTATCAGGTGGCAGCAATTAGCAAAACGCAGAAGGCCTAGCAGAAACCATAGCATCGCACGAAGTGTGGCGAATGCACCGAATACGAAAAATGGGTGTGCACGTGCACTGACGTTGCCGTCGTGGCGACCGGGTGCTATGAACTGGAATGCCTGAAATTGTGAAGTTTTGTATTTTAAAGTGGTGGGTAATACATTTTACTTTGAAGTTATGGGCCTAATCATCTTCGAAACCCTGCTCGTTTTAGGGCTTTGTTGTGTTTTTGTTTTGTGCACCGAGTATTTTTTTACGTGTCAGGGCGTTTTCGAAGATCCCGATGTGTTTCTTTAGCTCCCGGTCGTTTTGTACGTTTTGGAACCATGTTGCCTTTTGTGGCTCCAGCCTCTTTTCCAGGCCCTTCTGCGTTCTCATGGTTCCTGTGCGCCTTGCGAGCTTGCAGTGTATTTTTCTTAGAGCTCCCGGTATGTTTATTTAGGGCTGCAACGCATGATTTAAGGCCCTATCGCTTTTTGGGAGCCTGTGCGCTTTGGAGGGTTAGTTGTATTTTCTGGCACCGTCGTACTCTTAGGGCCCCGCTGTGTATATTTGGGGCTTCTGACGCACATTTGTGGGGCCCCTGTATGATTTTGGGGCTTCGGTGCGATTTTTTATGGGTCCCAGCGCGACTTATCGCGCCCAGGCGCGTGGTTCCGGAGACCCAACGCCAGCTTTCTGGGCTCAACGCGATTTTTGTGGATCTTTTCTGGGTTTTTTTAAGGTCCGAATCCCGGCCTGATTTTTCGAACCTCTGGCGTCATGGTTTTGTATCCCACCTCGATTTTTCGAGATCCGGTATGCTTTTCGGTGTCATACGCAATTTTTGAAGGCACCTGGAAAAAATGTTCGGTGCAACAGAGCCATTTTCCTGACCCGGACATTTATTTGTTGGAATCTCTCCTTTTTTGGAGGGCTCCATCCTGATTTTTTGGATACCGATCCGGTTTTGTGGTATAGGTGTAATTTCAGCAATGTGAGGTAACTTATCAAGGGATGCCAAAAGAAAACCTAAGAACTGAGTGGTGGAGTTAGGGTTGAAATCCGACCAATCAGAAACCATAGTGGTAGATCAGGCCCCTCCACAGGACAATTTAGTTGATGACTAATTATATTATTTCGAAATGTACCCTTTGACAAAATAGCGGTCGAAATCCAAGGACTTTTTAATGGGCGTAGGTGCCCCCCCCCCTGCAAATCCGTTTGTCCCCTCCTGCTTGACGCAAATATAGGTACTCCACTGGTCCCTCAATAATTTTCCGAAACATACGCCCATGGGGAAACGCCGACATTGAGGGGACAAATTACCCCTCATAAGCATACAATACAACATCATGCCCCATATAAAATGGGATGAATGATGTTTTTAAATGCATTTTCTTCCAACAAACTTCTTTTCTGTTCTTACAGCCTGCATGATTAGAGCTTCCCAGCTTCCATACCTTCTCAACCTCATTTACAAAACGGTACAGCACAGCGAAAACGATGGGCGTGACGGCGTTGAATTTGAAGGCTTGGATTATGTATGTACTGACATTGTTGCATTGTTGCATTGTCATTTATGCATTGCTGTTCAATGCTTGTCCTTGCCGTGAATTTATTCGCTGAGGATATATTTTAGCTCGTGTGACAGTTGCCTTGCAGCCAGCACCAAATGTTATAAAAATAAATAAATTCCTAAGATGGCGCTCAGAAAACCAATGCAATCCACTTCTCGTTGTCACCTTTGCAAAATTGTCGTCCTTGGACTGAGAAATGGTCGTTCAAGCTTTGCTTATGACATGAAGCTGGTGGGAATAAATAATAGTAGTGATGAATCTAGCTATATTCAGTTAGACTTGGATGACTTAAAAGTGGGTTTATCAATGGCAGATATCTCTAAGATATGCTTAGCACCAGCCCCGCCAGCTCGCTGCAATCTAGAGGCCAGCGGGAAGATTCGAGAAAGCATTGAGACGATGGTTTGTTTTGGCACTTATGTATGTATCCAAATATTACTTTTTTATACCCTGGTATGGCCCAGTTTTCAGCGAAAATGATTAGTGCTATTGCGTTTTGAGTAAATGATGCACCATGCCAAGAACAAAAAAAAAAACGAATATGAAATCATGTTCCCCATCCTCGAACCATAGTATAAGAGCCTAAAAACAATATGAGACCCTAACACAATGGAGGCCCCCTTTCGGGGAACAGGAGGCCCCCTTTCGACCTTGCCCCCCCTGGAAGAATTTCGTGGCGACGCCACTGGATGCAGGAGTCGGGTGCAGATACAGGGGGGGGGAGCTGGGGGCATGTGCCTCCCTCCCATGGAAGGTGGCCGCTCCTCCGGTCGGGAAAAGGCGCCTATCCGGGAAGGCTCGATGCGCGTGCGTGCGTGCGTGCGTGCGTGCGTGCGTGCGTGCGTGCGTGCGTGCGTGCGTGTGTGTGTGTGTGACCGGTCAACAAGCGGCGCCATTCCCCGGCATCGATCGCTCTTCGTAATATGCGGGCCATGATTGCGTAATATGCAGGCCATGGCCACATACCCTCTCCCAACAAAATAGGCGTTTGTCTGAGCAATTGGATGGTTTGAGAATGCAGGCACCCTCCTGGACGAGCCCATACTCTCTGCGCATTCAGGTGCTTTTTTTAGCCAGGTGATGCCTCTGTTGAAAGCAAAGGCGCCGTTTGGGATAGCTGTCACCCCGCAGTGCAAATTTAGGCGCCTTCCTGGGGAACTATAGCGCCTCTCTTGACGGTACTAGTACAGGCACCCTTCTGGGCGCCACTCAAAATGTGTGCGTCCTCCTGGCTCTCTTCTAAAAATGTAGGCTCATTTATCGCAACTTGGTGCCAAAACTGACCCAGCATAGTAAACATGGCCGTTCGAGCACTTGGGTGCTTCACGTGATGCCGGAGCCACCCTTGTAAACCAGTTGGGCATCTTACTTGGCAATATAGGCAACCTAGCAATATAGGTTTGGCAAGATGGGTTTGCGCCAAAACGAATATTTTATTTGTCCCATATTACCTTTGGATATAAAAGAGTGGTGGCTGGATGGACAAGTACCCCCCCTCTCCTCCAGTGAACGTGCTAATCGAGATGCTGAGTCATGCCACTGCGAGTGTATTCTTGTTGCAGAAAAGGTATACATCTCAATTGATAACGGAAGAAGGGCTTGCCGCCTATCGTCCTTGACATAACTTTGTCAGATTATCATTCCAGACAATCACTGGCTCATATCGAGAAAATGGCGGCCTAATTTGTCATTCACGAAAAGGCAAATTATGTCAAATTTTGACTGCAGGAGCTAACTCATAGAACCCTAAAGCATGTTGTTAAATAATAAATAAGCATCTCAAGATTTACCAGGCAGTAGGAAGGACATATCATGGAATTTAAATGCAGTTAGACATTCGTCCGGTTGGCCGGGCAAGGAAAGTAGAGGAGAGGAGGGCAGTGTCGCAGTCAATCCCCTTCAGGAACGAAAAATACATTGATGAAACGGAAAATGTTGAGATTCTCTTCGTACAAAGCCGAAAATTGTCGGCGAGCTTCGCGCTCCGAAAGCATATTCTTCCTTTCATGGGTAAAATATTTGGTCGCCCCCCTTTAGAAAGGCCTGCCTGTGCCACTGGAGGAGAGGCTGCGATCGCCCGTTTTGAGGTATATATATATATATATATATATATCCTCATTGGCCTCCTTCGGATCCAAGGGTATGTTTTAAGAACTTTCACCGGGGAAGCGACGACAAAATGTGCATGAAACGAAGATTGGTCCGGATTTGCGAATTATCCCTAGAAATATTAAATGATCAGATGAATGTGTATGTAAGTGTAGTGAACATGTCAAAATAAGTTCCGCGGGATTCGCCACTGGGGAAGAGTGGCCCGGCCCGGACGTAGCCGTAAGCTTCAAATACTGCGAACAAGAACACGTTTAGTTAATTAATTTATAGACTTGTGCGATGGCCTGGCGGCGGAGGCGGCGGCAGCGGCTGGTTGGTACGTGCACGGAACTTGGCCGGTATTCGGCGTACATCCAGTAGCTGCACATAACGCGTCTGTCCTCAATTCCGGCCGGCCAGCGCTGCCAGATTGCGGGTATGCGCTGTAGTCGACGGATAATCTAATTCAGCGTCGACCCGAAACCAATTGGCGGTAATGATGTGTAATTGGGCTCTTAGTCCGATGAATACAATATCGAAGCGGCGTTGTGGATGTGATTTCAGTCGTGGCTGCAGGATCAGTCCACCTCCAGCGACCACGTCCGCTTGCTGCTGCCGCCGCTAGAGGCGCCGCTGTCGCTCAGCTGTGACATGCAGGCGGCTCTACTGTCGCCTCTTAGTCTGCCGTTCACTCACCGTTTCCTCCTCACACCCGAGAAGACCGGCTGGCACTCTGGAGGAAAGGGAGGTGAGCAGGAGTCGGTCGCGATCACCTGACAGGCCGCGTCATCGATCGCGCCCCTGCAGCCGCCGCGTCACCAATCAACGTGGCGTTCAGTGTCCATTGCCTTAGCGCCAGGCGGCAGCCAATGAGGACAACGGCGCCAAGTTATGGGTGGCTACTGGCAGTGTGCCAGACATTGGCTAACTTTCCCACGGCCAGAATCACCCATCCCTGATTGGCCCGAAAGGAGCCAATCTGTTCGTTTCTAGCTCATGTCTGGCCTCCGTATGTAGTCGGCACGACGTATAGCGGGTCTCCGCCGGACTGTCCCCTGACTGGGGAACTTGGCAAGGCCTCGCAGACTCTCATCAGGGATTCCTTTTTACGGTGATATATCACGCGAGGTGTGGTGTGTCCGTGGTCACTGGCGGATCTAGCCCACCGGTTTGAGGTGGGGGGGGCAACTTTCGGTTTTCGGCGTCAGCCCCCTCCCCTCCCCCAGTGGCGTACCTAGGAATTGCATCAGGGGAGGGTCGAACGGATTTGGAGGATGCCCATTCTCCCACTATTTTTGGTTAAAAGCACCGGATTTCGACCACTATTTGCCATTTTAAAAATAATAATAAAAATTAAAATAAAATACAAAGTAAAATAGTAATTGACAGCATAATTTCCTGTGTATGGGGCCCCAGCCTACCTCCACCGTTTCTATGTTACCGGATTTTTGTTCTTGTTTACCAAAACGTTCACGTTCACGTTAAACGTCTTGTACCACGTCAACGTTCGTGCACGTGGACACTGGCTGATCCGATTTTGTCAACTCTTGCTGTAAGCATAACTTGATCAGCATGGAACCCTCGATGTGTGTCAGAATCTACTATGTTACTATACTGGCTTCCAAACAATTAATTATATATATAAAAAAAATCCTTTAAAATTGGAGATTCTTTCATCCAGACGCTATTTTTTAACCTCGGCAAAGGTTACTGCATTTTAATATAGTTCACTTCTGTTGGTTTCGGGGGGGGCAAAAGACACTATGGCCCCCCTTTTAAGCGCTTCGGGGGGCATGTCCGGAATGGCCCCTCCCTGGATCCGCCAGTGCATGAGGGTATGTGTAAAACTTGTCTCGTAGATACCTTAAACTGCAATAATACCCTTAAACTTTGATAGCCTGGTCCTACCACCCGAATCTCCCCTACATGCAAACCCACCAGTTATCTCTTATTCAGGATATAAATACATACCTCCTCTTGCTATTCTTCTTGAAAAAATCAGTCAATGTAGCCTGTGTCTTCATCTTAGCAACCCCAACACCTATATGGCTATATGGCCTTGCCCCAACACCAACATACGAAACATGCTGCTCAACTGGGCTCAACTGGTCACTCGCACAAAACATCCTGTTAAAATTCCGCTTTCGAAATCTGGCTCACTGGGTCCGCTTGCCCCTTACTGGCTAAACAAACTTCATGAACCTAACTGACGAAGGAATAATGAAACTGCTGATTTCGTCATCTCTTGCTGTAAGCAGAACTTCAACAGCATAGAACCCTTGATGTGTCAGAATCTACTATGCTACCAGATTATGCTTCCAAACAATTATAACAAAATACCTTTAAAATTGGAGATTATTTGACCCGGAACGCTATTTTTTAACCTCAGCAAAGGTTACTGCATTTTAGTTTAGTTTACTTTTGTTGGTTTGGGGGGGGCAAAAGACACTATGGCCCCCCCTGGATCCGCCAGTGTCCGTGGTGGATATGTGTTGTATTCGTTGGTCGTCAGACCGGTTGTATGTGTGCTGTGGCTGCCTTACTATTTGCGACGAACTAGATATCGCTCGATATCTGGCCTTAAAACTGCCTGGATGAGGTGCAGTGATGATTTCCCAGGAGGAGAGTGGCGGAAAGGGAAAGAAAGAACCTCCTGCACGGTGTTCCTGTGTACCGGCACGGTATGTAGAGGCAGCATCATGCATATTCCCTTTATATCGAGTAACTTCGTGGGCACGATTAAAATGCGATTGTGCTACTAGTACTTTGATTTTTGTGTTGCAGGATTTAGTTGCATTTCAAGTCAATAAATTACTTGTCTGGGTTGGCAGCAGACCTCAGGAAGAGCTGCAGAGACGAAAAAGTATCGTGTGGATGTTGTAGCAAGCAAATCTTGTGATACAAAATTATACAAACTAACGCTCAATTTGTTAAAACTTCACGTTCCTTGACATTCATAGTAACACATTTTCAAACTTCATCAGGTAGGTGACGGGTCGGGTGTCGTGTGAGGGTCACACTGGCTCCACAGAAGTTCCCGTACACCAGTTGGAGGTGACGGGTCGGGTGTCTTGTGAGGATCACACGGCATCCACAGATGCTCCCGTACACCAGTTGGAGGTGACGGGTCGGGTGTCGTGTGAGGGTCACACTGGCTCCACAGAAGTTCCCGTACACCAGTTGGAGGTGACGGGTCGGGTGTCGTGTGAGGGTCACACTGGCTCCATAGAAGTTCCTGTACACCAGTTGGAGGTGACGGGTCGGGTGTCGTGTGAGGGTCACACTGGCTCCACAGAAGTTCCTGTACACCAGTTGGAGGTGACGGGTCGGGTGTGCCGGTCGGGTGTCTCTCAGGGTCATATTCACGGCGAGCCGGTACTGCTACGACCAACCGCCTGCTGGGCGCTGACCTGGGACCAGCTGGTCACCAACAGACAGGTGAGGTCACTAACTGACAGGTGAGGTCACCAACAGATGTGTGAGGTTACCAACAGACAGGTGAGGTCACTAACTGACAGGTGAGGTCACCAACAGACAGGTGAGGTCACCAACAGACAGGTGAGGTCACTAACTGACAGGTGAGGTCACCAACAGACAAGTGGGTCACCAACTGACAGGTAAGGTCACCAACAGACAGATGAGGTCACCAACTGACAGGTAAGGTCACCAACTGACAGGTAAGGTCACCAACAGACAGATGAGGTCACCAACTGACAGGTAAGGTCACCAACTGACTGGTAAGGTCACCGACGGACAGGTGATGTTATAAGCAGACGGGTAAGGTCACCAAGGGCACCCACAGGTAGCTGAGGTCAACTTGCGCCAATGAACCATAAACAGACAGGTAATGTCAGCAGAACCGTCAGTTCAGAAAATTGGAATTACAAATAAACAAGTAACCATATCCATGAGATGCAAGCCTGAGCTTCATTAAGAAGTCGGAATAAACATGATACGTTCGGTTATTATTTCCATGCTACTGTATATTTTAGCTCACTAATCCCAAAACATGTATTGATTCATTGATTCATTTTCAGGTGTTAAAGAAGCCAGTCATCGAGGTTTATGCGACGTAACTGCTTCAGGTTTCAATCAGAAGCATCCTTAAAGTGTGCGTTTGTGTGTATGTGTGTCTGTCTGTATGTCTGTCTGTCTGTCTGTCTGTATGTCTGTATGTCTGTCTGTCTGTATGTGTGCCTGCCTGTCTGTGTATGTATGTGTGCCTGTATGTCTGTCTGTATGTATGTATGTGTGTCTGTCTGCCTGCCTGTCTGTCTGTCTGTCTGCCTGTCTGTCTGTCTGCCTGTCTGCCTGCCTGCCTGTCTGTCTGTCTGTCTGTCTGTCTGTCTGTCTGTCTGTCTGTCTGTCTGTCTGTCTGTCTGTCTGTCTGTCTGTCTGTCTGTCTGTCTGTCTGTCTGTCTGTCTGTCTGTCTGTCTGTCTGTCTGTCTGTCTGTCTGTCTGTCTGTCTGTCTGTCTGTCTGTCTGTCTGTCTGTCTGTCTGTCTGTCTGTCTGTCTGTCTGTCTGTCTGTCTGTCTGTCTGTCTGTCTGTCTGTCTGTCTGTCTGTCTGTCTGTCTGTCTGTCTGTCTGTCTGTCTGTCTGTCTGTCTGTCTGTCTGTCTGTATGTCTGTATGTCTGTATGTCTGTATGTCTGTCTGTCTGTCTGTCTGTCTGTCTGTCTGTCTGTCTGTCTGTCTGTCTGTCTGTCTGTCTGTCTGTCTGTCTGTCTGTCTGTCTGTCTGTCTGTCTGTCTGTTTGTCTTTGTTTATGTCTGCGTGTATGTCTGTGTGAACACACCTGTCATGTGTGTGTGCCGAATTGCATATTATGTTGGCCCCAAATATAGTAGTGGCTGCACTGTTAGCGGCAGTGGTAAAAAATATTGTATCTAAATGAGGCGGCGATTTATCTCGCCAACTTGAAAATTTGTCCGCCAACCAGCAACTGCACGTGTTGTGTATTGAACGTTGCCCGCCAACTAGCAACTGCACGTGCTGTGCGCTGATCGTTGCCCGCCAACCAGCAACTGCACGTGCTGTGCGCTGAACTGCGCGCCTGTGACGAACTACTGCTGGCGCGGCTGGCCACCGGCAAGGCGCGACCCGACGTGGTCGGACACTTCGCGCTCATGCCAGGTGAGTGTGTCTGTCGACCCGACGTGGCCGGACACTTCGCGCTCATGCCAGGTGAGTGTGTCTGTCGGCCCGACGTGGCCGGACACTTCGCGCTCATGCCAGGTGAGTGTGTCTGTCGACCCGACGTGGCCGGACACTTCGCGCTCATGCCAGGTGAGTGTGTCTGTCGGCCCGACGTGGCCGGACACTTCGCGCTCATGCCAGGTGAGTGTGTCTGTCGACTCGACGTG
The DNA here is from genome assembly GCA_034440615.1 of Ashinkailepas kermadecensis. Lineage (NCBI taxonomy): Eukaryota > Metazoa > Arthropoda > Thecostraca > Neolepadidae > Ashinkailepas > Ashinkailepas kermadecensis. The sequence goes on from JAOTOM010005000.1 coordinate 411,340, forward strand.
GCCGGACACTTCGCGCTCATGTCAGGTGAGTGTATCTGTCGACTCGACGTGGCCGGACACTTCGCGCTCATGCCAGGTGAGTGTGTCTGTCGACTCGACGTGGCCGGACACTTCGCGCTCATGCCAGGTGAGTGTGTCTGTCGACTCGACGTGGCCGGACACTTCGCGCTCATGCCAGGTGAGTGTGTCCGTCGACTCGACGTGGCCGGACACTTCGCGCTCATGCCAGGTGAGTGTGTCTGTCGACCCGACGTGGCCGGACACTTCGCGCTCATGCCAGGTGAGTGTGTCTGTCGACTCGACGTGGCCGGACACTTCGCGCTCATGCCAGGTGAGTGTGTCTGTCGACTCGACGTGGCCGGACACTTCGCGCTCATGCCAGGTGAGTGTGTCTGTCGGCCCGACGTGGCCGGACACTTCGCGCTCATGCCAGGTGAGTGTGTCCGTCGACTCGACGTGGCCGGACACTTCGCGCTCATGCCAGGTGAGTGTGTCTGTCGACTCGACGTGGCCGGACACTTCGCGCTCATGCCAGGTGAGTGTGTCTGTCGACTCGACGTGGCCGGACACTTCGCGCTCATGCCAGGTGCGTGTGTCTGTCGACTCGACGTGGCCGGACACTTCGCGCTCATGCCAGGTGAGTGTGTCTGGCGTTGCGTTACTGACACAGTGACACACCTACTCGCAACGATGGCTAGTGTGGTGCCTTGGTGGTGAGACAAGGTGTGGTGTGGTGCCTTGGTGGTGAGACTAAGTGTGGTGTGGTGTCTTGGTGGTAAGACGAGGTGTGGTGTTGTGTGCTTTGGTGGCGAGACGAGGTGTGGTGTTGTGGTGCCTTGGTGGCGAGACGAGTGTGGTGTTGTGGTGCCTTGGTGGCGAGACGAGGTGTGGTGTTGTGGTGCCTTGGTGGTAAGACGAAGTGTGGTGTTGTGGTGTCTTGGTGGCGAGACGAGGTGTGGTGTTGTGGTGCCTTGGTGGTGAGATGAAATGCCGTCATTGCATGATGCACATGTCAAGCAGATAGGTACTGATAGACAGGGTGTATGGTCAGCATGAGGTCGGACTGGCCAGACTGGAGCACGCGAGCGGCGGGCGTTATGCTCAACAGTTCCGGGCCAACTTCTCTAGGTCTCGTCGCCGTCATGTTTCCGCGCCAATTTCTCCTCTAGGTCTCGTCCGCTCTGACCAGCCATTAGACGTCATGGTAACCGCGGACAGGCACGTGCCGCTTTGACCAGTCATAAGACGTCACGGTGACCTCGGACAGGCACGTGCCGCTCTGACCAGTCATTAGACGTCACAGTGACCTCGGACAGGTACGTGCCGTTCTGACCAGCCATTAGACGTCACAGTGACCTCGGACAGGCACGTGCCGTTCTGACCAGCCATTAGACGTCATGGTGACCTCGGACAGGCACGTGCCGTTCTGACCAGCCATTAGACGTCATGGTGACCTCGGACAGACCCGGCACGTGCCGCTCTGACCAGTCATTAGACGTCACAGTGACCTCGGACAGGCACGTGCCGTTCTGACCAGCCATTGGTGGACCTTCCTGCTCAGGTCTTGGGCGTCTATCGAGACCAACCCTGCTTGTGGCCATGACGTCATCTCAGGATCGTGCCAGCTGACTGGTCGGGTACTTCGGTCACCCCCCCCCCCATCCACACACACACACACACATACACACACACATCGGCATTGTATCGAGAAACTCAACATGGCATATTGTACCGAAGTCAACCTCTGATCCTCATTAGTAATACAACTCAATACGGCATATTGTACCGACGTCAACCTCTGATCCTCGGTAGTGATGAAGCATGCCGCACCAGTACAGCCACACCTATGCGTTCTGACTTGTCGGGTTCTGTCGCGGATCCAGCCTCAGAGCAGAAACTGCCACCCGTCGTCCGTCCGGGCTGTCGGTGACGTCGGCAGTGGATCGGCTGGTCAGGATGTGTCTGCCCCACGTCTCGTGGTGACGGTGGTATGTTTTGCTCGGTCTGGCCCTGTGACGGCAGTGGACGGGATGTGCCCGCCCCACGTCTCGTGGTGGCGGCGGTATGTTTTACTCGGTCTGGTCCGGTAACGGCAGTGGACGGGATGTGCCCGCCCCACGTCTCGTGGTGACGGCGGTATGTTTTGCTCGGTCTGGTCCGGTAACGGCAGTGGACGGGATGTGCCCGCCCCACGTCTCGTGGTGACGGCGGTATGTTTTGCTCAGTCTGGTCCGGTAACGGCAGTGGACGGGATGTGCCCGCCCCACGTCTCGTGGTGGCGGCGGTATGTTTTGCTCGGTCTGGTCCGGTGACTTCGGCTGGCCGGCGGCATCTACAGCGCACCACCGTGTAACATGGCACTGCCACTTCCCCACGCTGTAGGCGACTGCTCCAAATGTAGGATGTGGCAGGGCGAGTGTCGGTCACCGGACCCCTCCCTCCGAACTATGGGTGTGGTAGAGCGAGTGTCGCTCACCGAGCCCCTCCCTCCGAGCTAAGGGTGTGGCAGGACGAGTGTCGCTCACCGAGCCCCTCCCTCCGAGACATGGCTGTGGCAGGACGAGTGTCGCTCACCGAACCCCTCCATCCGAGCTATGGGTGTGGCAGGACGAGTGTCACTCACCGAGCCCCTCCCTCCGAGATATGGGTGTGGCAATGTATGTTTCCCCGGGCGGGCCTCGTCGTAGGCCAGAACCTGGGAGAGAGCGTGGGCCACTGGTCGTGGCAGACGGAGCTGGGCAGCGAAGATGAGCGGACGCGGTGCTTAGACGACTGACTGTCATTGTGCCCGGAGGGAGCGGACGTGGCGCTTAGACGACTGACTGTCACAGTGCCCGGAGGGAGCGGACGTGGTGCTTAGACGACTGACTGTCATAGTGCCCGGAGGGAGCGGACGTGGTGCTTAGACGACTGACTGTCACAGTGCCCGGAGGGAGCGGACGCGGTGCTTAGACGACTGACTGTCATAGTGCCCGGAGGGAGCGGACGTGGTGCTTAGACGACTGACTGTCACAGTGCCCCGGAGGGAGCGGACGCGGTGCTTAGACGACTGACTGTCATAGTGCCCGGAGGGAGCGGACGTGGTGCTTAGACGACTGACTGTCATAGTGCCCGGAGGGAGCGGACGTGGTGCTTAGACGACTGACTGTCACAGTGCCCGGAGGGAGCGGACGTGGTGCTTAGACGACTGACTGTCATAGTGCCCGGAGGGAGCGGACGTGGTGCTTAGACGACTGACTGTCATAGTGCCCGGAGGGAGCGGACGTGGTGCTTAGACGACTGACTGTCACAGTGCCCGGAGGAGCGGACGTGGTGCTTAGACGACTGACTGTCATAGTGCCCGGAGGGAGCGGACGTGTCGCTTAGACGACTGACTGTCATAGTGCCCGGAGGGAGCGGACGTGGTGCTTAGACGACTGACTGTCACAGTGCCCGGAGGGAGCGGACGTGGCGCTTAGACGACTGACTGTCATAGTGCCCGGAGGGAGCGGACGTGGCGCTTAGACGACTGACTGTCATAGTGCCCGGAGGGAGCGGACGTGGTGCTTAGACGACTGACTGTCACAGTGCCCGGAGGGAGCGGACGTGGCGCTTAGACGACTGACTGTCATAGTGCCCGGAGGGAGCGGACGTGGCGCTTAGACGACTGACTGTCATAGTGCCCGGAGGGAGCGGACGTGGTGCTTAGACGACTGACTGTCACAGTGCCCGGAGGGAGCGGACGTGGCGCTTAGACGACTGACTGTCACAGTGCCCGGAGGGAGCGGACGTGGTGCTTAGACGACTGACTGTCATAGTGCCCGGAGGGAGCGGACGTGGTGCTTAGACGACTGACTGTCACAGTGCCCGGAGGGAGCGGACGTGGCGCTTAGACGACTGACTGTCATAGTGCCCGGAGGGAGCGGACGTGGTGCTTAGACGACTGACTGTCATAGTGCCCGGAGGGAGCGGACGTGGCGCTTAGACGACTGACTGTGATAGTGCCCGGAGGGAGCGGACGTGGTGCTTAGACGACTGACTGTCATAGTGCCCGGAGGAACTTGGAGGCACGAACTGTCGACAGACACGTATCGGTGTTGCCCAAACGTTTGTTGGAACTGTCGTTGTACGGTACGGCACGCCGTGGCCGGCCAGCTTCAGTTCGTATCACTGAAGAATACCAGCGATCGTAAGCTCTGAGATAGTCGAGATGTTGGGACGGCAGCTGGCGTACGGGGCTGGGCATTAATGTGTTCATGAAGCATGGCGTGCTAAGCTGGTTTCTTTGTATGATTGGGTTGCTTTGGTTTTGCGTTGGGGTTAAGATCTCTTCGGCCAATTGCCACCGTTTGGAGACCATGTGTAAACGAGATGGAGAAAGTAATGTAGTAATAGGTAACAAGGACATCTCAAGTCAGGTCCGGTGGAATACGGCCAGGTTGGCGCGATTTGTGCACGTTAATTTATGCGAGTTTCTTTTGAATATGAAATATGACTATAGATCAGGCAACACTGTCTTCGAGACCAGTGCTCTCAAGATCCCCAAGAGCTCCTGAGAGCGGGGAAAGACCTGATAGCGATGTTGCTCGGACGTGACTGGTTCTCCGGCAGCTTCCGCTGGCGGATGGTGACTCCCTACTGGTCTGCGCGCTCACACCTGCCGAGCTGGTGCTGCCACCTTACGACGTGCCGTCACACCAGACTTTTCAGGCACCGCCGCCGCAGGTAAGGCGCTGTATGCTGGGCGACCTGATCAAAACTTTCCGAATGAAAATCCTAGCATAACCAAACCTAACCCCTTTGCTTGTTTTTTTGGAGGTAACATGTGTAAAACATGCCCCGTAAGTACCTTAAATCACAATAATACCAAGTTCTCTTGCATGCATTATCATCAATATTTCCCAACTGGCTATATTATATGTATGGCTATATTTGTCCATTCTACAGAAGCATAGCACCCCACAGAGAGGAATTTAAGGAAAACCCACTCAGTTTCTTTGCCTACACAAAAACTATCAATTGCCTAGCCCTGAAAATTCATTGATTCACATACCAAGGAACAAAGTGCTAAGATACAAATTGGTTTTAGTTGAGTGGTTTGGATTCACTAAAACATATTATGGGTCATTGTTGTTGAAGAAAAAAACACCAATACAAATTCTGCGTTTGTCGACACATTAAATTTAGTCATAGGTGATCACATTTAGAGATAGCCAACATGTTCTTCCACTTCCCTACCAAACTTCCTTCGCATTTGAAGGGCTGGAGACCTCTCACAAAGCCAGAGGATCCCAGTTTATATTTTGTTAGTTGTTGTAGTTTAAAGGCGCATCGACTGCACAGGTCATATAGCGCCCATAACTTAGCCTTTTATACATGGAAGCGGGTGAACGTCAGTTCAGACAATGAGTTGTAAGACTTCAAGTTCTTATTTTGAAGGCATATTTTCACATTAAATCATGAAAATGACAACTTAACACTAGCAGGGTACCAAATCAGGGGTCCGGGCATCCCGACCCACCCTGGATCTCCAGCCACGGGCACTCGCCGGCCTATTATGAGAAGGAACATGAACAATATCATGAACCCAAAGATCAGACCAAGCATCTGGTCAGACCAAACCTGGTTTTGAATTGGTGCCAGTTCAACATACCATTACAGATTGGATGCATTGGCAGATCCAGAGCTGGTTGCTCAGTGTGGCCAAGCGAAACTAATTCTCATATTTATTGTAATATTTTCCACAGGTATCTAACTCCTTGGATTTGGCATCAAATGTTTCTAGTTTTCCATACATTGTGTACCATAGACAAATTTTTCTCTGAAGCAGGCTGTTTGGAGGGGGGGGGGGGCGATGGCTGAGAAGGACTACATCAAAGTCCGGTCTTAGAGCCCACGGTTTCTGAACACTTAGCTGAGCTTTCTGTCCCAGAATGTCTCGCCTCACGTACCTAACCAAGCAGGTAAGTAACTTGCAGCTACCCCATAATATCGCACAATCCCTAAGTTTCAGGCGTCAGTGGACACTTTTTGTGTGAAGCATGTCCCAATGCAGCTCGAAAGTGAACTTGCGCACAATTTCCTCTGACGGCACAATGCACTCCATTGTAGAAAACGGTGCAGTGCATTGCATTGTTACAGAAACGCTTTCGTTCGGCGAAAGTCGTATGCACTGTTCTTCTTATGAAACGAAAGCGCAATATATGTCGATATCTGTCAGAGGCCTGCCTCATTGATACTTATTTCAGATTAGTGATAGATCTGTTTCAAATTGAATGTGTATATTTCAACTGAAGTTTTCACGAAAGTTGCGGATCATCGATGATTTTGTTGTCCATATTTAAAGTGCGTTATTTTCCAGTACATATGAGCATCGTTTTGTATGACAATATGATTACAAGATGTTTTAGATCTACTGAGGTGAGGGACTGCCTAAACACGCGCACTGGAGGGGGCAGGGTTAAAGTAATGGTTTTTCGTTAGGTGTGAGATGTCGAACCGAGCACAGTAGGATGTTGAAATTTCCCATGGAATTTGTGACATTTAAAATGCTTTTGATGTCTTTCAGACTCAAATTTGAGCCAATGGTGTAGGTACTTATGACTGTACCTTTATCATTTGTTTTGAGGTTCATAACTTAAGAGCTATATTCGGGATAGGGAGAATAATAACTGTGCTATAAACTGCTATTGTATGCCATATCACATTATAGGTAATCCCTTTACCTGAAATTGCATTGCGAAATGTCCGCGTACCACCATTCCTTGTCAAGAGCATGCACATGCTACTTATAAACAAAATGCTGTTAGAAAGGAGACACAAAGACTTCATAAGCATGCATCAAGGAGCAGGATGTCAATACTTATTGGAGAATGATGTCGATTGAGTGTTCAGAAAGTGGTATATTCCACCCTATTTTATGAATAATTTATCACTGGGAGGGGGGGGGGGGCGAAATCCGCCCATCCCTCCGATTTGTCGTACGTAACTCCAGATTTTACCGGTCAATATACGCCATTGTTTGCATACCTGCTTAGAAATGTCCGGCGCGTCGTTTAAAGCAAGAAAAACGGAAGTCGGCCGAAAATGTTTCGAGTTAGGGGCCGTTAAAGTCAAAACATTTCATAGCGCCAGACCACAAAGATCGGCGCTGATGCACTTCCCGTTTATTGGCAAAAGGGAAGTGTTCTTGGCAACACTGGCGACTTGTTTGATGTATATTGTTATGCTATATTGTTTCAAGGTCATGTTAGGTCACCGAGGTCAAGTTCATGACAGGTTAATGGAACCAAACTTGGTCAACTGGAATGTTGTCATAAATGCAAATGACTGTCATGCGATTGATGTCGCTTTGCATGTTACTCCCTACACATCCTGAAAACTACTGTGTGTCATAGTGTACTTAAGCGTTTCCATACTTTATTCATGTACTTCACTCCTTTATTCGCGAAGCCGATTGCGCCGAGCTGCCCGACGGAGCAGTCGGGCGGGCGGCCCGATTCGGTACCTGGAACAGGTAACTGACCTGATAAAGTGCTGCTATATAGGTGACCTGAGGTCAAATGCCGGGTCTAGCATCTGTATTGCATCATTAGTAATGTCCAAAACATCATTGATGCCCATTTTGAAGCATTTAAACACAATCACAGCGATCCATAACAATGACAAGCTAAGCCACGGAAAACAAGGACATTTTACATGTGACCTCATTTGACCTTGAAGATATTGACCTGAGGTCATGAAATTATACCCTGCGAATTTTGTTCCTCCACCTTTAATAGGAGCCGAGATCTTGGGGGGGGCGGAATCCGCCCCCCCCCCTCCAGTGCGCGTAATTTTCAGAGGCCCTCCAGGGCGCGTGTTAAATGCCTTAATGAGCGGACCGCCCCTGTCACCAATTCTGTCGTATTTTTCGTCTCGAAAAAAACCCTCGCCCTGCAGATAAAACGCGCGCCTTTCCGTCGTGGACGAATGTTTACAAAACACGACATACAATACTGTGTATTTTTCATGGCGATGATTATGCTTTCCTTTAGTGCCGGTGTTTTTGTGACGGAACTCGCCTATGTCCGTGGTAAAAAAGCAAAACGATAAAAACGCTGCCATTCGTTTACTGCTGGATTCGGAGAGACTAACGCACGGTTGGTCTATTGTGGCTGGAATATCTGTACCCAAACTGACAGGCGAGGCCATACACATACACACACACACACACACACACACACACACACACACACACACACACACACACACACACACACACACATACATACATACATACACACACACACACACACACACACACATACACACACACACACTACACACACACACACACACACACATACACACACATACACACACACACACACACACACACACACACACACACACACACACACACACATATATATATATATATATATATATATATATATATACATGTGTGTGTGTGTGTGTGTGTGTGCTCTCCGTCTGATGGTGTGACTGATGTGCTCGGCGTGTGGCGGAACACCCAGGTGGTGGCTGAAGTCAGACATCGTCTGGGAGCTGTGGAGAAACACCAGGAATACAACCCGCTCCAACACACCTCCGGCCTCAGCGAGGCGCTCTCCGCCCTCTCCCAGAAGTCGCCGTCGCAGGTGAGACACGTCAGTCTCCCAGGTGATACATGTCAGTCTACCCGTCAGCCTACCAGGCGAGGAACGTCGGTACAGTGTTTATTAAAGGAAGGGTACAATCAAGCTTAGTATATTTAAGATATAATAGCGTTTTGCCGCAGTGTTCAAATAATGCTTGTTCGTTATAGTACAGTAGGATGTCGGAATTCGCCATGTAAAATGTCGCTGTCGCTATGTCGCTTAACATAGTTTGTAAGTTCTTCAAGCACAATTTCGATCCAACAGCGTACTCATTTACTTTGTTTTGAGATACCTATGTTATGGATAACTATTTTAGCGGCAACGATCCAAAGTATCAACTTAAACTGTTATTAAGTCATAAAGTCATAAAGTGTTTAGACTTAATAAGAGCCGCACGGGCCCACCCAGTTTAGTCTGTAAATGGAAGATACCATAAGCCCGGTAAAAAGACCCACCCCATCCATCACCACATGGTAAAGAAACCATCCACCAACATCCCACACACATATAAATGCCTATCTACCCCAGCTATCCAGCCCTATTCCTCTGATCCCCCTCAACACATGTGGATTGAATGCCCTACCAACAACTTTCAAACCGCATCCATGCCCGCTTAAATGGGTCTGTGCCGTGCACACCCACCTAGCACAAATCTCATCCCATCCACCACAAAGCAGAACCAAAAAAATAACAATATTTTCCTGTCTAAAAATTTGTCCACCCTACTTTTAAATACATTCAATGAGGAACTCCCCACAGCATCAGCAGGCAGCCTATTCCACTGATCAACAACCCTTTGACTGAACACCTGTTGTCGCTCAACTGTCCTACACCTCAACTTGTCTAACCTGAATTGATGACCCTTATGTGATACTCTAAACTGAAGAGTGTCATTCAAATTGACCTGATCTAGTCCTTTAACGATTTTGTACATTTCAATCATGTCCCCACCCTCTTAATCTCCTATACTTGAGTGAGTACATAGCTAATGCCACAAGCCTTTCTCCATATTCTAAGTTACCTATTCCACTGATGAGTCTAGTTGCTTTGCGCTGCACTCTTTCTAACATGTCTGTATCCTTTTCTAGGTAGGGACCCCATGCTTGTACAGAATATTCCAAGTTGGGTCGCACATATGCTAAGTACAGTTTTTCATGACTTCCTTGCTCTTATATCTCACACTTCTATTAATGTGTCCCCGCATTCTGTGTGCCCTGTTCCTAGTCGAGATATGTTTTTTTCTGCTTTAAGGTCTTTTGAAACCAACACACTTAAGTCTCTTTCCTCTTCAATAACATCCAGTTCCCTCCCTCCCATTGTATATCTGAAAGTCTCACCTCAAAAGCCCAGATGCATAACCTTACACTTATCATAGTTGAAAGACATCTGCCATTGATCAGCCCACCCCACTTGTTTAGGATCTCCAAGTCTAGTTGAATATTCTAGAGTGACCACTACTGTTTGCCATTCCTACCAGCTTGATGTCATCAGAAAACAGACCTTGTCTATGGTATAACAGACCACAGCATAGGTAATCCTGTTACCTCGAAGCGCACTAAGAAATGTTCGTGCATCACAATTCGCAATGGTGAGTATCAACATGATACTTGTCAACAAGATACTGTTGGAAATTAGATTTGAAGACTTCGTAGACTCATCACTAAGCACGATGTCGCTACTTCGTTGGGAGGGATGTCAATTCAGTGTTCAGAAAGTGGTATATTCCACCCTATTTCACGAAGAATATGTCACTGATTTTCCGTAGCGGAGATATATGCTAAAACTTGGAATATTCTACTGTAACGCAGTGTGAATCTGGGATATTTTGTTATCATGTAGCAGAATATGTGAAGCCTGGCAGCCGCCTGGCAGCATCTGCCGAACACGTTCACTTGTAATTGGACAACGGCTGACCTCGAAGGCCAGCGACAACCACTTAATAACCACTTAACGACAACATAGCCTTTCGGAAGTTGGCAGGTCAATTTTGTGTAGTGTCTTCGTTTGTCGCGAGCATTCTGTAATATTGCTGGTGCCGGATAGGTGGGATGGAACCGGTGGATACCAGTCCCATCTCCACACAGAATATGGAAATTGCTGCCCGACGCTGTCAATGATTAATCCTGATGGCATTACCAAACCAGTTCCTGTTAAAATGCGATGATTTTCGTTGGTCGTAGGTGATGCGATCAGTGCGAGCTATGTCTGACGCGAGGGATCATGATCCATGTCGAGCACGAGAGATGGGGCCAGACAAGATGAGTTACATGAAACGAGGATGGCGGAAATCAGGCATGCATACATGTATATATATATACATATATATATATATATATATATATATATATTATATTATATATATATATATATATATATATATATATATATATATATATATTATATGCAAGTCTCATTCAATTCAACGGCCAGCTGTGCGCTTATTATCTTTTTGTTTGTTGTTTCAATTATTCGTATTATTTTTCGTGTTTCTTCGTCATGTCGGTGTATGATGTTTCCAGTATTCATGGTAGGAAATATATAAACATGTCCATATTTCATTTCATTTTCTTTCAGCTGTCAACGTTCCATCTAACATGAGACATTTTCAAGACTAAGGTCACTGGTCATGTCCTATTGTTATCAATTTAAAAATGAAGCATCACATTTCATGCTTGACTATAATAGGAAGGTTTTCTCTGGGTTTGGACTCGGAAAAAAACACTGCCATTGCAACACTTCATGTACAGGTATATAATTCGCACATCTTGAGATGTGCGGAGATAGAGAAAGAGAAAGAAAGATAAAACATAAATTATTTGCGAGCTGCACGTTGGCTAGACCCGAGGGAAGATGTGGGACCCGTTGGACGTGGTCGCCAGCTTTGTGTGACATCACGCCCGTATCTTGGCAGCCGAGCGTGACGGACACCGGCCGCGCAGCGACCGCCACGCCTCGCGGCGGCCGCGGCCGGGCTGGCGGTTCAGCCGCCGGAGCGGGAGCCGGCGGCCAAGTGTCGGCATCGACCAGCGCAGGTCGGGGCTGCCCGGGCGCGTCCCGTGGCCGTGGCAGAGCCAGGGGACGCCCTCTCTTCTGGAGGGAGGACTGGCCGACGACGGGTGATGCGTGAACCGGCGGCACAGCCAGCGTGCAGTGTCACCTGTGTGAGGTCTGAACAACACTCGGAGAGCAGTGATCCGCGCTGGACAGTTAGAACTAACTCATGGTGGCTGTCTTATTATACCCGAATCATCACTGAGGTAGAGTTTGGTAGCGGCTCCCCACTATCGGTACCTGGGTCGGTTTGGTTAGAGATGCGCTCTTGCAGCGGAGGCCTATTTGTGCGTAGCCTGTCATGATTTTCAATGATTTTATATGTCACTGATATTTCCCCTCAAGCCGGACCATTAATCCGTGTTTTAATGAGCGCAAACTTTCTTCTGCTAAGCAAGAAGCCTGGCACTGTGTTCCCAGCGGCGAAAACCAGCAACCAATCCATCCGTGGGCGTCCGTCGGTCGCCCACTTCCCGAGCCTCCAGAGCGGATCGTCATGCTGGTGGCGCGGAGAAGTTTCGTGCCAGTGATGCAAGAAAGAGCCGGTTGACTGCCAGCTAGTGCCAGTGATGTTTAGTTTTGTTTATTAATTGGTTGATTTCATGGTGACGCACATATTGCCACTCGTTGGTTATCCGTTTCATAGGCGCACTCGCTCGTACGGCTGTAATTTGCATGGAATAAGAGGTCCATGCTGTCAAGAGAGAGAAGGAGAGGGTTCATGTTTAAGCAGCATCCGCCTTCATCCTTCCACCAGGCGTGTTTTTCCATGTTGGTTTTCCGGCCTAATAATATGGACTCAATTGTCCTCCCCACGAATGCTTGTATGTTGAATAAAACGCCATTGACCTGAATGGCAACCGTTCTCTGCATTCCCACGCGGTGGCGCCGACCGGCCGCGCTCTGCTGCTCCTCACTCGCTCAGACAGCTCGCGTGTTTGTCGGCGTGCTCCCTCCGCGGTCGCTGTAAATATATTTACTAATATTCAGTAGTCGTCCATAACGCAGCTACTCCAGTGGCCTTTAAGCTCCACCCATTTGACTGCCCACTCCATTCACCACCTCGGCGCCCGGCTGACGTCATACCATTCCGCCAATCGGAGCGTAGCAGTTCGACGCTGGAGGACGCCGTGGACGTTATGTGCAGCTAGTGGCACACTATCCGTTTGGGCGACAACAGTCGCCTCTGAGCGCTGTCTGCTGCTTGGTCGACGAGAGAGTCGGGCTGTGTCGGTTCGGTTGGTGCTTGGCTGGCGCGTGTTCGACGCCAGGAAGCCGCTATTTATCCGCCTCATACCCACAGCGAACGGACCCATGCGAGCTGATGAAGATTAATTGAGCGGTATTAAGGAGGAAGGCGCTTTTCCAAACAGTGTCAAAACGGTTGGTTGACAAAATCCCCTCCATTCATGTCCATATATATGAAGCGAAGCACCTATTAGGGGCGCCACGAAACAAATGAAAGAAAGCTTCCCATTATTTGAACAATCTGCACAGACAGCCAGCACTAATAGGCGAATAAAAAATTCACGACAGTGAACAAACACACAGGGTAAATAAATAAATAAATACGGTGAATAAAAGCATGCAGCATGAAGAGCACAAATAGCAATATGTAACGACATATGCACTGTTCTGCAAAGCAAAGAGCCAGATATAAAACTCGAAATAGTGTATTGAAATAAAGCCACTCCTGAACAGGGGTGGATCCAGCAAGTGTCATGAGGGCACATGTCTGGAGGGGCGTCACTTGAAAAGTACTTCCATGGGGCGCCTCTGGCTGCAAAGTTAAATTCGAGGGGTTGAGGGTGCACTCTGGCCTTCCCGGAGGAGCGACTTTTCTTCCAAGGAGGGCCTTTTCCTCTCAGAGGGTCGCCTCTGGCCAAAAAAAAGTCAACGGGGTGCACTTGAGCATTTCCAGAGGGGCGCCTTTTCTCGGCCGGAGGAGCTTCACCTTCGCATGGGAGGGGCAACTTTCCCCTAGTGCTCCCTTGTATACTCAGATCGGTCAAAAACATTTCCCGACGTTTCGACTATCTTCGTCAGGGAAACAAGCATAGGCTGAGACTGAAAACATTTGTAAACATTTCTGAAAATCATGATCAGATTCACTTTTTGTGCCACCGATCCCAAAACTCTCCGAATATAACGGAACTGTTGACACAATCATGGGTGTAACCACGGTTTCGAAATTGGGGGAGGGGGACAAACCAGGGACGCGGAAGGTTTGGACAAGATAGAGTGGCAGCCCCCCCAAAAAAAATATTGGATTTCAGCCACTTCTTTTTCAATGCCTTGTTTTAAGATTTGACATTGTTAAAAATGATATGTTGCGGACAAAATGGGTAAATTTGCAGTATAAGGTTTTTTTTTCTTCAGAATACCATGTTTATGAAGGTGACTAAGATGACTGGACCACTTGTTTCTGCGCAAATGAGAAACAAAATTTGGAGGGATTTTTTAAAGGAAAAACTTCGAATTGAAAAATCCTGAACTTACCTAACCCATTTGTTTGCTTTATGGAGGCAAATGCGTGTAAAAAAAAAATTCCTTGTTACCTCGTTAAAACAATAAAGACCAACTTTCCAACTTTCAGATTTTTTTGCACACAAACTTTAAACAATTTTTTTTATTAAAAAGCAGGCTAGGCTGGGTTAGTTTCTTTTTTAATTTTGATAAATTTCAGAAAATAAATTGCTTGACATTTTTCTCATTGCATTTTTTCTCCAAAGGTAGGTTAGGTTAGGTTATGTTGCATTTTTCCCCCATTTTTAGCATTTCTTTTTGTGGAATGTTACCTAACAAAGCCCCATTTTTGGCATTATTTTCCTCACAACCTGAAAAGTAAGGTATTGCACAGAAAATAAATTGTCCCATCATCTTAGTCACCTTCATAAACATTGCATAACACATTTTTTTTAACGAAAAAAAACACCTTATACTGCAAATTTACCACAAAATGTTCCGCCAAAATTAGCAAGTTCCACTCCTTATCACTGCCCATGAACGTCTAGCTTGATGTGGTACGTGCTTGGCCCGATTTCACTATCACTATAGAGCCATGCTGTAAGTATGTCAAACGTTGTCCTCTTGTAGCAGGAAAACATAAAATATTAGACGATGGTTTTATTGTAGTAAATATGGACATACAATAAATAGCCTTGCCCATGCTTTCCTGTTTTACCGGTACACATTTCGATGCAATGACAACCAGGGCGGATGTGTGGCACTGATGGCATGTGCCCCCCCCATGTGGAAGATGGCGACCATTCAGGCCGGGAAAAGGCGCCCCTCTGAAAAGGTTCCAGTGTACCCGCTCGAATTGTTCAGCCAGAGGCGCCCCTGTTAATGAAAAAGGCACCCCCCAGGAAGGAAAGTCGCCCCTTCGGGAAGGGCCGAGTGCATCCCGCCCCCTCGAATTTTGCAGCCAGAGGTGCCCGTCGAGGTGCTTTCGCAGTAGCGCCGCTCCGAAGAAATGGCGCCCATCCAGACAAGTGCCCCATGACAATTCCTGGATCCACCCCTGATTACAGCATTGCTCTCTCGTGGTTATGAACTCAGGATGGTTATAAAATTGTGCGCATTCACCTGTGGCTTCTCTTCCAAAATTGACAACTTCCGTTGAACCATTAAGAGGAAAGCGGACAATTTGAAGAAAAAAAAAAATATCTTATATGTCCAGAACAGCAATGTGGCGGTGTAAATTACCGCCGCGGTAAACCAGCGATGAGAGCGCCGTCCGAACAGGTTATGACGGATTTCTTGGGGGAGCTCCCAGTCATATAGGATATTAGTGCCTGCTATCACAACGGCCACTGGCAGATCCAGGGGGGGGGGGCCTTCCGACCATGCCCCCCCCCCCCAAAGCGCTTCAAAGGGGGAGCCATAGTGTCTTTCCCTCCCCCCAAAACCAACAAAAGTAAACTAAATTAAAATGCAGTAACCTTTGCTGAGGTTAAAAAATAGCGTTCCGGGTGAAATAATCTCCAATTTTAAAGGTATTTTGTTATAATTGTTTGGAAGCACAATCTGGTAGCATAGTAGATTCATTCATCGAGGGTTCTATGCTGTTGAAGTTCTGCTTACAGCAAGAGATGACGAAATCAGCAGTTTCATTATTCCTTCGTCAGATAGGTTCATGAAGTTTGTTTAGCCAGTAACGAGCAAGCGGGCCCAGTGAGCCAGATTTCGAAAGCGGAATTTGAACAGAATGTTTTATGCGAGTGACCAGTTGACCCCAGTTGAGCAGCATGTTTCGTATGTTGGTGTTGGGGCAAGGCCATATAGCCATATAGGTGTTGGGGTTGCTAAGATGAAGAGACAGGCTACATTGACTGATTTTTTTAGAAGAATAGCAAGAGGAGGTATGTATTTATATCCTGAATAAGAGATAACTGGTGGGTTTGCATGTAGGTGAGATTCGGGTGGTAGGACCGGGCTATCAAAGTTTAAGGGTATTATTGCAGTTTAAGGTATCTACGAAACGAGTTTTACACATACCCTCATGCACTGGCGGATCCAGGGAGGGGCCATTCCGGCCATGGCCCCCCGAAGCGCTTAAAAGGGGGGCTATAGTGTCTTTTGCCCCCCCCCCCGAAACCAACAGAAGTCAACTAAATTAAAATGCAGTAACCTTTGCCGAGGTTAAAAAATAGCGTCTGGATGAAAGAATCTCCAATTTTAAAGGATTTTTTTAATATATATATAATAGTTTGGAAGCCAGTATAGTAACATAGTAGATTCTGACACACATCGAGGGTTCCATGCTGATCAAGTTCTGCTTACAGCAAGAGTTGACAAAATCGGATCCGCCAGTGTCCACGTGCACGAACGTTGACGTGGTACAATACGTTGAACGTGAACGTGAACGTTTTGGTAAACAAGAACAAAAATCCGGTAACATAGAAACGGTGGAGGTAGGCTGGGGCCCCTACACAGGAAATTATGTTTTCAATTATTATTTTGCTTTTTATTTTATTTTAATTTTTATTATTATTTTAAAATGGGCCCCTTTGCCAAATAGTGGTCGAAATCCGGTGCTTTTAACCAAAAATAGTGGGGAAAATGGGCATCCTCCAAATCCGTTCGACCCCTCCCTGATGCAATTCCTAGGTACGCCACTGGGGGAGGGGAGGGGGGGCTGACGCCGAAAACCGAAAGTTGCCCCCCCCCCCCAACCGGTGGGCTAGATCCGCCAGTGACAACGGCTGCAAACAAAAACAGATTTGATCCTCGTATTCCTATTACACTCAATCATTGTGCACACACTGGACCTTCGACATATGTTAAATTATTTCGATATCTCAGCATTCTGATACCGTACGACAAGCCACGTCGAATGACTCCCACATAATGCAAATTGAAGCCATATCGACGAAACGCGAGGACTTTGAAAAATTAAAACTAACCTTTGACCTCGAGGCTTGACCTGACATGTCCCGGATTGAAATGTTGCTCGAGGGTTGCCCATGGGCTATCTCTTGATGCCAAACATGGGTAGCTTTGGAAGAAAACGAAGAAGCGCGGAGCGACCGAAGAAATGAGCTGGACCATTGACTTCGAAAATGTATGTGATTTTGCTAGAGTACCTCACGGCACGTCGAATGACTCCCACTTGATGAAAATTGAAGACATAGCGACGAGGCGCCAGGACTCCGAGCCTATCCTTCGATTTCATCAATATCATGCGATGACCTTTCCTCGATGATTAGAAAATACAGTCGAAAGTTACTTTGCTCTTGGTGTATATTCGGGTACAACCCTTCGTCACACCACAAAATATAAGCAATTCCGACTCGATAGACCTTGAGCAACTCCAACTCGGGCCCCCACGAAGTGGGTTTGGTAGCGGGCTTGAAGGTTTCCCTTCACCATTGGTTTACATGCAATTTTACCGTTTTTCTCTACGCTCTCTTGCATGTTTATGACAATATAGATCACTAACATATACCAATTGAAAGACCTATTCTTCAGCTTCAGCAAAATGTATCCTAAATGACCCAGTAACACTCTTCCTGCCTAACAATGTGCCGTTTCCGGCATCAAATTCCTCCAAAATAAAGGGATTTTTCCCGATATTGGTATGCTCCCTCTACCATCCGTTTTAGCTGGTAAAGTTGTCACCCCCGTTCAAGAGCGGAAGAAAGGACAGACAGGGGGAGCTAAGTGCGCCATAGCTTCTTCCCCTCAGTGGCAGGAGAGTTCCCGAAAAGTAACCGCAGGGCAGAAGACCGCCTGAAATGATCTGACCGCCCCTAGACCGCAATAGGAGGCCCTCTGTCGTCATAAGAGGTCCCATAGCCGCCGCAGGAAACCAATAACTGCCACAAGAGACAGGGACGGGTCCAGGAATTGTCATCTGGGGGAGGGGACACGTGTTTGGAGTGGCGCCACCGCGAAAGTAGCTTGAGAGGTGCCTTTCCTGTCGAGAGGCGCCTGTGGCTGAAAAATTCGAGGGTGTGTGGGTGCACTCGAGCCTTCGCGGAGGGACACATTTTCCTGGTCGAAGGGACGCCACCTTTCATGGGGGGGGGGGCATATGCCCCAACTTCCCTCCCTGGATCCGCCACCGACAGGAGGCCCCATTTAGCCCACGTAATATATATTTGTGCATTTGTATATATATATATATATATATATATATATATATATATATATATATATATATATATATATATATATATATATATATATATATATATATATATATATATATATATATATATATGTATCTGGTGCATTAATGGTTCAAAAGCAATCTGCACCAGTGGGCCGCAAGACAGTATTACAAATGAGTATGTCCTTTATTTGCATGCTTACGGTTAAGCCTACACATGAATGGATGCACGCGTTTGGTTTGTGGGTGAACATGCAGTCTGTATATATTGGTGGAAAATTGTGAAAATAATTGGTGTGGCAGGGGGTGTTTGTCCATACCCGCTGATGATATCTGTTCGCTATGTCTGTGTGCAGGAAGCTGGCTGCACCTGTCATCGAGGATACAAGTCACAAATTGTAAAATTGCATAGAAACGGTTACCTTCGACCCAACTGCAGATGTTGCGTCCTGCTTGCGTGGTTCATAAAACTCCCCGAATACGAATATATCGAGTGCGAATATGTTCTTAGTACGATTTTCACATGTATTTGCGCGTACGTATTTCAAGTTCGAATGCATCGCGAACTTATAGCATAACCAAGTATCAACGGCAGCAGCACGCTGGATCGCCTGCGATCCACGCGTGCTGCGTGGCGCTTGGCGGCGATTACCTACGTGGATCGCCAACTGTGGTTGGCGAGAATAAAAAACATGAACTCACAATATAAGAATCTTACACCTGTAGCTTCGCCTGCGTTCATTATTTAGCCGTAATTTAGGAGTGGTCGGTGCACACGTGGTGACCGTCTCTGTCACAGCGCGGCTTCAACTTGATCCTATGTACTGAACTGGGGCGGCAAGGGAACACACACGTAACCAGGTTGCCTAAGCACGCGTCAGACTGTCACAAACGAATATAAAACATCGATAGCTATTAAGATGCTTGATATAAGATCTGGGGAAACAAATAATTAGTTAGGCAGGTGCATATATTACGTCAAATCCCATCTCCGCAAGGAAGCACAAAACTGCTCCATTGTGTATAAAGCGGGAATAATCTCCCAATAAGTCCTTCAACCTCAGAGCATTCGCATCATATCCGAAGTGGCGCCTGTGTTCTTCTGTGTATGCTTGGCACGCCACCAGCACATGGTGCACAGTCAGCACGGAATTACACCTAACACATTTCGGCCTGTCGTCCCCGCACAATAAATACCTATGTGTTGCTAGAGTGTGACCAATTCTGAGACGACAGATGGCATACCTCGTCCCTTCTAGTTTGACTGAAGGACGAAGGCCACGGAGCTAAGTATGGTTTGAGTTGCTTTAATTTGTTGAACTCCACTTGGTCCCATTTGCCCTCCCACTGTCTGAGAATAAATGATGAGATAATTGGGTAGTAGTCACTAGCAGGAAGTGGGAGAACGCGACTCCTTGGCGCTTGTGCTGCACGCCTTGCAGCCCTGTCGGCCAGCTCGTTACCACGGATTCCGACATGTGCTGGAATCCAGCAAAGTATGACCTGTTTTTCCATGCGATGCAGCGAAGTAAGGTGCAATAAAATGTCTCAAACGATGACATGTTGCTGGTTAAAACTGCGTAATGCCACAAGACTGCTCAGAGAATCAGTCAAAATGACATGCAAAATATCGTCGTCAACCTCGATGTATGCAAGAGTTTTGCTGATGGCCATCAACTCCGCAGTGAAGACCGTGGCATGTGGCGGCATGTTACACAAATCCTATAATTGTTGATGGAAAGAGTCAACCTAAATATAGGCATCACTCACTTGTTATCTCATGATAACCTCTCCTTTATACTAAGTTTGAAACATATACTTAAACTACACTGGTCAGGACATCGAGCAATCCACTCCAATCACCTAAACAAAACCTATATAATGCCATTCCAAGACTTGATACTTTTCGTCAATAAAGTTGAACATGTGTTCATATGACAAGAACTAGGCTATTTTTTTCAACAAAAAGGATTATGCTTGTATTCCAGACTAAGGTTTATGATGAACAGAAGAAATGTACAAACTGGTTAAAATATTGTATATCCAGCCCACTGTATAGGAGAAAAACACTTGTTCAAATGTAGATGTATCTAATGGATACACTTGTCACCTGATATCATTCTTTGTCCATTCTGTAAAAAATGTAGCTCATAAATGCACCATTTCAGTCAGCAGATCTGACCCAAATCATCTATTTCTCATACCCTTGACCCTAACTTAGTGTAGCTATAACTTAGTGGTAAATGCTTGACATGAGGGTCTTATCGTGATTGTTATTTCAGTGCACAAAGAACATATTCTTTACCAACAAGCACAAAAATTGGTTGAAAAGCGAAATAATACCAAAAAGGAGGGCCTTCAATTGGTTCATATACAATAACTAATTATTTAAAACTTTCGAAATTGCAAGGGAACCTAGCATAAAATTAGCTAGCCTAATCTATTTTCTCAGAGAAAAGTATCAAAATCTTGAAATAAAGGACATAACATAACCAGGCCTATCCATTTTTTTATTTGGTGGAGGAAAAACATTGTCAACATGCAAACAAAGCAGGAAAAGCACAACAAAGTAATCTCTCAAATGATGTAAGCATCAATAATACAAAAAGTTTCAGGATTACCCAGGGTTTTGGCTGGTGGAAATAGCTGATGGTAGGAGACATTTGCTTCTCTGCAAATAGGCAGGGTTGAGCAGTTCTTTCTTTAGGCTTCTTCTCTTATCAATTTCTTTGAAATGCTTGGAGCATACTCTTGGTTCCCCAACATTTGAGAACTTAGACATGTTTTATTGTATGCTAGATATTTTGCTAATGCAGAATCCTGATAAAAATCGTGTAACCAGATTTTGTATTTATTATAGTTGCCTGTCCAGTACCACCTCTATGCTCTGGTACTGCACAGTGAGGCATGACACCTGAAACAGATGTGTTACATTCAAACATTATATATAGATGCTGAATTCATACTGCAGGAAATCAGACTGCAACTCATGGAAAGTTTTGGGAAAGCATTCATAGCATGATGATTGTATTGTACATAAATGTTCAATTATGCATGTATCGTCAATAATCCATGCAAAATTAATCAAGGAATAATGCTCCATGCCCAGGGTCTAGCTGGCCCATAAAAAGCTATGTTTTCAACCACTGTTGTATGTCAATGAAGGTAGGTAGATACATGTTTGGAAAAATAGGCTGCTCCTGGATTTTTTTAAATCCACAACACTATCCTCCCCAGAAAAATGTTTCTTGTTTTCTCATCTGGAGGTTGAATCTCCTAAGTTACCTCCTAAGTTTGACAATGAGCTGCTGTGATCAAGTAAAAGTGCTCAAAATTCACCGAAAGGGGATGCAAATTGAGTTACGAAGCATAAGGTTTGAACACAAATATTATCCATACTGGATGACTACAAAATATTCCTCTCAACATGCAAGATTACAATGCACAAATCCAACCTTGCCTATGCATGATAATAATATGTGTCGGAACAAATGTTCACTGGAAAGAACAGGACAAGATTAATAAGATTAATAGATTTAGATTAATAAGTCAGCGGAAGATAAATATATTTGCTTGTAGAAAATATAAGTAACCATTGCGTATGATTTGAGAAAAGTCTTCTGCAACCATATTGAGACCATATTAAAAAAAAACTTCGGATGACGTCATGCGGGCTTGAAGAAAAACTTCGATCTACCTTCTAGTAAAGGGATCTTGCTCCAACTAACGGTCGAATTATCACTGCCATACCTTATTATCTATGTCATGTCGTGCCTTGCTAAGCATAGGCTTTTTTTATTCCGGAGACGCCTTCAATGATGCTACGTACAAGACATACATTTATGCACATTTGCTTACATTGGTTACATACGGTGGTGCCTACTGTCAAAATATTTATCGAAAGCACTAAAGCTTGGGGGCTCCTTTCATTTTTTTTTGCGGGGGGTGGCTCCTTTCATATCTATCGCATCTATCTGTTTTTCCTTGGTAAACCTGTACACCCTCCATTGCTGCACCAGGACGAAGGAGAAAAAAACAATCCGGAAGCTACTGTTCATTAGCTATTTGGGCTTTACGGCGCATCGACTTCATTGGTCATGTAGCGCCCAAAGCTACTGTTCATCACAATCGGCATACGCACATCTCGTTCATGGAACATAACATACTTGACATGCACGTTATACACACACTGTGGATACATGCGTATCGACTAATCGTATCATAATATCGGCCAAGAGGTCGTGTTCGAGTTTAGTTCAGGTTTATGTTCCTTAATGAGTAATGACTCAACGATCTTCCGATCCACACGGTCTTTCGATTTGAATAGTATCCGATGGTCCAAAGGAATAGATGTATGGTAATCCTGTGGGTGGGCGTTTCTGAAGTGGTCTCCAAAAGGGGTGTCGGCTGTTTTATTTAACATGTCCCGAATGTGTTCGTTGAATCTAAGTCGTACTGGGCGTTTCGTTTCCCCTATGTATGTAGTCCGACACAGCTTACAAAACATTTTGTACACTAGGTTTTTGGGTGCAGTCTCCGTTGAAACCTGACCTACTGGTGTGGCAACGCTGTCCTTCTGGGCACCTAGGCTTAGTGAAAACTGAATTAATCAGAGAGATGCGCAATTTTCTGTCGTTTTTCCAGGCTATTTTCGCTTTTAGGCCAGACTTTCTCACTATTTCCTTTACCTTACACGGTATTTTTTCATTAATGTAGGGCAGAGTTTAAAAGCCATCGTTTTAATCATGCTATGTGCGTCGATGCCTGTAAATCCTAGTGTGCTGGCGGTTTTTTGCTTTCTCTCACTTCCCGCAAACGCCTAGCTAGTAATTTTCTGGGGTAACCGTTGTCCAAAGGTAAAGTCTAGATTTTGTCAATGCTCACTTTTTCTTTCTCTGAATTGGAAGAGTTGTTAATGGCCCTGTGGAAGCTGTCCCCATCAATGTTTTGCTTGGTGGAGGTGGGATGTGCAGAGGTGTAATATAAAATAATGCCAGAGTTGGTCGGTTTGATGTAAAGTTTGGTCTCTAATTTAGTGCGCCCTTTAGCATTTTCGACGTTGACGAAAGTATCTAGGAAGGGTACGCCGGCGCCACCCCCTGAGTGCTCCCCCAGCCACACCTGTAGGTCAGGTTTCAACGGAGACTGCACCCAAAGAAACGTAGTATACAAAATGTTTTGCAAGCTGTGTCGGACTACATACATAGGGGAAACGAAATGCCCAGTACGACTCAGATTCAACGAACACATTCGGGACATGTTAAATAAAACAGCCGACACCCCTTTTGGAGACCACTTCAGAAACGCCCACCCACAGGATCACCATACATCTATTCCTTTGGACCATCGGATACTATTCGAATCGAAAGACCATGTGGATCGGAAGATCGTTGAGTCATTACTCATTAAGGAACATAAACCTGAACTAAACTCGAACACGACCTCTTGGTCGATATTATGATGCGATTAGTCGATAGGCATGTATTCACAGTGTGTGCACAACGTGCATGTCGAGTATGTTATGTTCCATGAACGAGATGTGCGTATGCCGATTGTGATGAACAGTAGCTTTGGGCGCTACATAACCAATGCTTTTTTTTCTCCTTCGTTCTGGTGCAGCAATGCAGGGTGTACAGGTATACCAAGGAAAAGCAGATAGATGCGATAGGCATGAAAGAAGTCCCCCCCCCCCCCCCACACAAAAAATGGCTAGTTTACTTTAGTTAACTTTAGTGCTATCGATACATATTTTTACAGTATGCACCGCCGTGTGTGACCAATGTAAGCAAATGTGCATACATGTATGTCTTGTACGTAGCATCATTGAAGCCGTCTCCGGAATCAAAAAGCCTATGCTTAGCAAGGCACGACATGACATAGATAATACAGTATGGCAGTGAGAATTCGACCGTTAGTTGGAATTGGTTATTTTTTTTGTAGTTTGACGAAGGGTTACACCCGAATATACAACAAGAGCAAGGTAACTTTCGACTGTATTTTCTAATCATCGAGGAAAGGTCATCGTATGATAGTGATGAAATGATATGTTCCTCGTCAGAGCGCTAAATAATTTATCCTTCGATCTTGTGGT
Source organism: Ashinkailepas kermadecensis (assembly GCA_034440615.1). Lineage (NCBI taxonomy): Eukaryota > Metazoa > Arthropoda > Thecostraca > Neolepadidae > Ashinkailepas > Ashinkailepas kermadecensis. The sequence goes on from JAOTOM010005000.1 coordinate 435,719, forward strand.
TTGAAATTGACATGTTCCAGTTTTAAATGCTACTCGAGGTGCACCACGAGCTATTGCTTTATTCCAGATGTGGGTAGGTTAGGGCGACGTAAAAATATGAGGCGAACAAAGAAATCGGTTTGACGTTTGACCTTTGAAATTAGTTCGATTTGGTAACATTATAATACGGCACAAGCCGCGTCAAATGACACCAACTTAATGCAAATTGAACCCATAGCGACGAATCGCGAGGACTTCGAAAAATTCAAACTAGCCTTTGACCTTGAGGTTTGACCTTGATATATCCCGGTTTCAAAATCTGACTCGATGGTTCACCATGGGATATCGCTTGATAGTGGGTCTGGGTAAGCTTGGGCGAAAACGTAAACAAATGTGAGGTGACCGAAGAAATCAGCTTGAATTTTGACCCGTCGAGATGATTTCGAATTATCAACTTTCTGATACAGCACAGCAAGCGATGTCGAATAACATCCATTTTCTGCAAATCGAAGCCATGGCGACGAAACGCGAGGTCATCGAAGAACTCAATCAAATCTTTGACCTTAACATGTCCCGGTTTAAAATGTTACTCGAGTGTTCACCACTGGGTATTGCTTGATACCAGATTTGGATGGGTTTGAGCGAAAACCAAAGAAAATTGAGCGGACCGGATGATCAGCTTGGCCTTTGCCCTATAAAAAAATCGATTGCTTAGCTTTCTGATACCGCATAACAAGCCACGTCGATTGACGCCCATTTGATGGAAATTAATGCGATAGCAACCGAACCTCGCGTTCGGTCGATATCGCTTCAATATCGCCATCTAATAAATAAAGCTAACCTTTGACCTATAATGTGCTCTTGACATGTACCAGTTTGAAATGTTGCACGATGGTTTACCACAGGCCATTGCTTGATACAAAATTTGGGCAGATTTGGGTGAAAACGGAAAAAATATGGGAGGCAACCGAAGAAACCGGTTTGCGTTGGACCTTGACCATTCATTAAGGTGGTAATGTGAGACCTGTGCAGTTTCTTCCAGCGTGTTCAGTGCAAGCAGAAGCATTTGTGGTAATTGATTCGAACGATCATAAACCCGCCGCTGAATGCCGATGCCAATACAAATACGCCTCTGGCGAACACGTCGCTGAATACGAATACGAATACGATGTTAATGTGACGTACTTGCTTAAGACTGCCCATGACTCCCCTCCATGGTCTTGAAGATACCCAAAGACACCCAGTCACACTCACGTTTGTTCAAGATATATCAATATATGCGCAGGGGAATGCAATATAAGACTATAATAAAGCCTTGCGATCATGCAAATTTGTTGCCTGCCAAAACACAATTTTCCACCGAAGCGAAAACACAAAATGGCCAAGGTTCATGTTATTCAAGAATGGTCTGGAAGCAGAAATTTCTAACCTTTGCTGATTTACCATTCGGTGATTTTGTGACGACAGATAGCCTGCGAAGCCCGTTGATTGGCTTGATCGGTTTCTAGTATATTTGGTGATTCTCTTGCATATATATTTTCACTTGATAAATGATCAAGTACAGTTTTGCAGCGATCATACTCAGGTTGCTGAGGCTTGGGGGACACATAAAAAAATTGAGTGGTACAAATCGTCACTTCAGAAATTGTGGGGGAACATGTCCCCCCCCCCCCCAGTGGTTACACCCATGGACACAATCAATGCATATCAGATCCCCCCCTAAAATAAATCAGAATCATCAGTCGAGATGCGACACATGGGGGAAGGGAACAATTTCCAATACAGATAAGATTACATGCAACCTTTTTTTTTAGCAAGGATCAATATACCGGAACGGAACGACAATGCTTTAATGAGTTCAGCTGTAACCATCCACTGGCAACTCTGAACCATCCACCGGCAGCACTGGGGACCGTCCGCCGGCAACGGCAGATCATCCGCCGGCAACGGCAGATCATCTGCCGGCAACGGCAGATCATCCGCCGGCAACGGCAGATCATCTGCCGGCAACGCTGGCCCGTCCGATTGCAGCTGGAGGACCGTGGCTTCCTCTGGAAGCTTTGTAGAGGCCTGGCCAGTGGTTCTAGGTGAGTCGTGCGATCTCAAAGCAGCTGCAAAAAATAACATTGAGTCACTGAACACGCGCATCTAACTGACCTGAATGAACTACGGCGATAACAAAACTGACGTGCGGCACTCGCGTGCGCCACACATCATCGTCACGTGTGATACAATAGCGTCGAATTTGTGCCCAACGGGTAGCCAACAGATGTGTCAGTGAGTGTGTCCATGCTCCCCACGTCGTGCTCAGTCTGAGCACGACGTAGGGAGCATGGACACAGACACAGACATGCGCATTTTATTGCACACTAACAAAGACAAAAGACACAGACACATACACCGACACCGACACGGACACACACGGACACAGACACTAGTACCTTGTGATTATTTAGGATTGTACTTCTTGTTGCGTTCTTTTCTTGAACCGTTAACTATGCATAACTGTTTTATGCAACTCGAATTTGTCACGTATTATGATTGATGATTTATTAGGTTAATACTGACTGGAAAACCTTGATTTTATTGTGATTGTACCCTGGTGAAGGCAGTAGCCAAAACGTTGGAAATATACCAAAAAGTTACTAATTTAAATATAAATTGACGTCTCATTTTCATCGATCATCCAAATATCACAATTTTGCAACCATGAGTTGGTTTGACGATGGATATCTCATCAATAAGAAGCTGAAAGGGTGGCAACTTATATATATATATATATATATATATATATATATATATATATATATATATATATATATATATATATGTATATATTTCAAAAGAAATGGGATCAACTGAAGCATTCCCGAAATATAATATCAGTATTTTCTACTTTTGCCTCATGACCTCGTGACATCCCGTGACCCCTAGCCATATGTGTTGTTTTATGAAAATGATTGAGGGGGCAAAGTGCCACAGGATTGATGTAGGTATAAGATGTGGCTGTTACACGCGCGCACTGAAGGAGGGTGAGGGCGGAATCCGCGCGCTTCCGTTTTGTTTTACATTGTCTCATAAACGGGCGGCGATATTGTAATGTAACGTGACTGGAAAAAATCGATAAGCGCATCCTATGCGATACAAAATCGAAGTCCGTTAGTAAATATAGGAATTGCGGGGGTGTCAAATCGGCCGACCAGGGGGCGGCTGGCGAGCGTTCAAGGTCACAGAGGCTTCGTCGGTACGGTGGAGCGGCAGTGCGGTCAGGCAGCCGATCACGACCTCATTTGACCTTAAAAGCCTAGGGTCATACAATGTTTACTGAGGTCGAGATCACTACATCCACAATGTACCCTTCAAATTGTGTGCTTATATCTTCAGTAGTTTCCGGAATCTTAGGGGCAGGGGCCAAATCACCCCCCCCCCCCCTCTTCATGTGCGTGTTATGTGAGAGACCCTCCGGCGCTCGTGTTAATCGACCCTGTCCCCAGTTATGTTTGTACGCTAGATTTAGGCCACTTAGTCTGTTGATAGGATACATTTGCAATTGATGTGATGCTCAAGATCAAAATACAAATACAACCACACGTCTAGAAGACCAGGTTATCGCTTAAGGAGCATACAATTTCCCGACTAAATTGAAAGCCAGACAAAAGAACAGCGAATGCAATTTTCTAAACTTTCCGTTCTATCAGTGTGCAAGAGTTCCCCAGTCACATTTCCGCCGTCGCTCATATATCAACACATAATATACGAGACCACCAACACACTTGCGAGATGGTGAACTATTCATATATTATTGATATTAATATTTGTTGGTAAAGCACACAGAAACACTCCCAGGTAGGGAATCATGGACGCCTCCTATTATTTTTTGGCTCTTAGTATGGTTCGGGAATGGGAAACATGATTTCATATTGATGCTTGTTTGTTCTTGGCATGGTGCATCATTTACGCAAAACCCAATGGCATGAATCATTTGTTTTCGCTGAGAACTTAGCCATACCAGAGTATCAGTAAGTAATATGTGGATAAATACTTAAGTGCCAAAACAAACCTATGTCTTAACACGCGCCCTGGAGGGCCTCTGAAAATTACGCGCACTGGAGGGGGGGGGGCGGATTCCGCCCACCCCATAAGATCTCGGCTCCTATTAAAGCTAGAGAAACGACATTCGCAGGGTGGATGGGTACTGTAGTGAACTCTATTGTGTGCAAATTTCATGACCCTAGGTTAAAATCTTCAAGGTGAAATGAGGTCAGATTTGTCAAAATTTTCTTGTTTTGCGTGACTTGCCTTGTCATTGTTATGGATCGCTGTGATTGTGTTTAAATGCTCCAAAATGGTAATGAATGATGTTTTGAACATTACTAATGATGCAATGCAGATGCTAGACACAACATTTGACCTCAGGTCACCTATATAGTAGCACTTCATCAGGTCAGTTCCAGTTACCGGAACCGGGCCGCACGCCAGACTGCTTGTCGGGCAGCTCGGAGCAATCGGCTTCGTGAAGAAAGGAGTGAAGTACATGAATACAGTATGGAAACGCAATGACAATCAGTACAAATGTCAAACAGTAGTGCATTTATGACAACATTCCAGTTGATCAAGTTTGGTTCCATTAACCTGTCATGAACTTGACCTGTCATGACCTCGGTGACCTAACATGACCTTGAAGCTATATAGGATATCAACATACATCAAACAAGTCGCTAGTGTTGCCAAGAACACTTCCCTTTTGCGAATATACGGGAAGCGCATCAGCGCCGATTTTTGTGGTCTGGCGCTAGAAAAGGCTTTTGACTTTAACTTGAAAATTTTTGCGGCCGATTTCCATTTTTCTTGCTTTAAACAACGTGTCGGTCATTTCTAAGCAGGTACGCGGAAACTAGCGTATATCGACCGGTAAAATCTGTAGTTATATACGAAAAACCGGAGGGGTGGGCGGATTTCGCCCCCCCCCCCTCCAGTGCGCGTATTAATACATTCTCAACCAGAAAAAAAATCCCGCTGGCCTCTAGAATGCAGCGAGCTAGCAGGGCTGGTGCTAAGCATATCTTAAAGATATCTCCCATTGATCAACCCACTTTTATGTCCTCCAAGTCTAACTGAACATAGCTAGATTCATCACTACTGTTCAGTCATTTCCACCAGCTTGATGTCATAGGCAAGCTTAAACGATCATTTCTCAGTCCTAGGACGACAATTTCGCGAAGGTGACAACGAGAAGTGGATTGAATTGGTTTTCTGATCGCCATCTTAGGGATTTATTGATTTTTATAGCATTGGGTGCAGGCTGCAAAGCACCTGGCACACAAGCTAAAATAATAATTCATTGGCGAATAAATTCACGGCAAGAACAAGCATTGAACAACAATGCATAAATGACAATGCAACAATGCAACAATGGCAATGCATAAATAATGCAAAACCTTCAAATTCCACACCGTCGCGCACTTGGTTTTCGCTGTGTTGTACCGTTTTGTAAATGACATTGTTGAGAAGATATTAAAGCTGGGAAGCTCTAATCATGCAGGCTGTAATCACAGAAAACAAGTTTGTAGGAAGAAAATGCATTTAAAACATCATTCTTCCAAGTTTTATATGGGGCATAGGTGTTATTGTATATGCTTGTGAGGGTGAATTTGCCTCCCCAATGTTGGCTTTTCCCCATGGGCGTATGTTTCTGAAAATTATTGGGGGATCAGTGACGTACCTATATTTGCGTCAAGGGTAAGGGGGCAAATGGATTTGAAGGGGGCCTATCTACCCCATTAAAAAAAGTTATCGGATTTCGACCACTATTTGGTCGAAGGGGACCTTTTTAAGTAACATAATTAGTGATCAACTGAATTGTCCTGTGGAGGGGCCTAATCTACCACTATCATTTCTGATTCGTCGGATTTCAACCCTAACTCCTTCCACCATGTTCTAAGGTATTATTTTGGTATCCCTCGATAAGTCACCTCACACTGCTGAAATTACACCAATACAAATCACTTTAAAATGTAAAATTTTCCAATTTCCGACATTCCAGTTCCTAGCGCCCGGTCGCCACGACGCCAGCGCTCGTGCACGTGCACACCCATCTTGTGCATTCGGTGCACTTTCCACACTTCGTGCGATGTTACGGTTTCTGCTAGGCCTCCTACGTTTTGCTAATTGCTGCCACATGATAGACTTGCGCCATATTGACTTGATCAAATGCTTCGTATGGGCGTCCGTTGCGAAAATTCGATTCATTAAATTCGATCATTAGTTCCCTACTTCCCACATTTTCTGGTGGTTTGGAAATGCGGATACTCGCTGAGCTTTGATGCATCTCATATCTTTGATTAAATATGCTCCCAGATTGGCTACCGAACCGAGACCATGCCTCAGTGTTCTTTTTGGACCCGTTGCGTCTTTCTTCGTCTACGGATGTGTCTCAGGGCTTCAATCCATTTTTATTAGGGGCCCAACACATTTTCGAAACCCCTGCTCGTTTTGTGTTTTGTTGCTTTTTTTGCGCACCGAGGATTGTTTTGATGTGTCAGGGCGTTTTCGAGGATCCCGATGTGTTTATTTAGTGCCCTGCCATTTTGCTCGTTCTTGGACCATGTTGCTTTTTGCGGGCCCAGCCTCTTTTTAGGCCCTTGTGCGGTCCCATGGCCCCTGTGTGCCTTGAGAGTTTCCGGTGTATTTTTTACAGCTCCCGGTATGTTTTTTTAGGGCTGCAACGCATGTTTTAAGGCTCTGTCGCTTTTGGGAGACTCTGTGCGCTTTTGAGGACCAGTTGCATTTTCGGCCCCCGTTGTGCTCTTAGGGTTCCGCTGTTTATTTGGGGCTCCTGACGCACATATGTGGGGCCCCAGTACGATTTTGTGGCTTCGGTGTGATGTTTCTTTTCGATATATATATATATATATATATATATATATATATATATATATATATCATATATATATATATATATATATATATATATATATATATATATATATATATATATATATATTTAATACGCTTCGTGAACGTCAACATCGATGCAGCAAGCACTACCTACTCCACGAGCGTGAGCCACAAATCAACCGACCAACCGACCAACCGACCAACCGACCAACCGACCAACCGACCAACCGACCAACCGACCAACCGACCAACCGACCAACCGACCAACCCACCAACCGACCAACCGACCAACCGACCAACCGACCAAGGACGGTGTGCAAACGGAGTCATCGAGTGCCTCGAACGTTATAAGGACAGTGTGATTCTGACATACTGACACTGTGCTCTCAAGTGCAGCTCGACATGGCCCGCTATCCATTGCGAACTGGCCAGAATCAAACAATCATCGGTAGACAACAACTATCTCATATATTACAAATAAAAAGGCCCTCGAAAAGCACCTGCATCCAGACCAGCAACATGTCATCGGGGCACGACGAAAGGGTTCTCCAAGATATAGTTCACACAAATTGCAAAACCAAACAGCTCAATGACCGCATCAAATTGAACATTTACTATCAGAGTCAAGGTACTTCATCCTGGATCATGAAAAAACAACACCTCACGATGTTGGTACTAGGTCTTGAAAAACAAGACCGAAAACCACTCAAACGAATAAACGCCATATATCACAATAAATGCAACAGGGGAGACTGCGCGTTCCTACCCAACAGTGCATATATTGGCAGCAAATCCACGACACTCAGTTGGCGTCTCACAATGCATCTGCAAAGGGGAAGACCACTGACACATACCCAGCAACACCACAACACACCACTCCCAAGATAAACACTAGTAGAAAACACCAATATACTGGCAATACTAGAACTACAATGCTAAAATGTGTGCAGGACAGGCGGCGTCTTACTGCATTAGAAGCGACACATATTAGGCAGGCCGACCCCCCATTAATCGTCAGATAAACGCTCGCGCAACCCTCCTACTGTATGATGAGTCACCACAAGGACAAGTGTGAGGCGAGACTCGAGATGTGCGGATGATATACCTGTGCATGAAGTGTGCAATGACAGTGTTTTATCGAATCTAAACCCATAATTTTTTTTTTATAGCTAAGTACGATATATGATGCATATTTTTACCTTGATAATAGGACCTGACCAGTGACCTTAGTCTTGAAAATGTCTTATGTTAGACGAAACGTTGACAGCTGAAAGGTAAGATGCTCGTCTCGCAATTGAAAGATTGTGGGTTCGAATCTCACCTGTCGCTACTCTTCGCCCGCGACCAATCGGCGTGAGAGATTGGCGACGCTATATGACTCAACGGTCGACGTGTCGTAAAACCAATAACCAACCAATAACCGACAGCTGAAAGGTAACGAAATGATACATGGATATGTCTCTCTACTTCTTCCCATGAATATTGGAAACACCGACACGACGAAGAAACACGAAAAATATTACGAGTAATTGAAACAACAAACAAAAAGATACTAAGCGCACAGCTGGCCGTTGTATTCAATGATACTTGCATCAAGAAAAATCTGCTGTCAAACCTCTCTAATATATATTAAGCAAAGATGGTTAAATATATGGAGAAATCAAGCACTGTACGGTGGCTTGGCTAATGCCAGACCTGCAATCAAGGTCCAAGTCAGGTAATGACCAGAATAAACAAACCATTCAGCTGCCGACAACAACCAAGAAGAGAAAACGCATTTCGGAAAATAAAGGGACATTATTGTTGAATGGCAGACAGTTCGAAATTAATGTAGGCGACGGTGAGTCTAAGTCATCAGAGAACACAGACAGTGCTGTATAAGGATACCGTGCGGCGCGTGCCAGAAGGCTTACTTTGGTGAGACAGGTAGAGGGTTGCCTAAGCGATTAACCGAACACATAGCTGATCTGAGGCTACATAGGACGTCAAACACCCTTTTAATACACGCAGATAGGGAAGGACACCTTCCAAACTGGAAGCTGGCTGTCCCTTTGCACGACAACCTAACAAAGATCCAAAGGCGTGCTGTCGAAGCCACCTATAACCCTACAGAGTCGACAAATTCCTCTACGGGTCTGTTCAAGATAGTCACTATAACAGCCAGGATCATAAAAAAGGAACTACACTGTTGAGGCCCAAAAACCCGGGACAGACTCCTTCTCCCTCTCTTTCCGCCCGGTCCCTCCCCCGTTATCTCCCGCTCTTTCTCTATTTTTTATCTCTTCCTCTCTCTCTCTCTTTCTCTCTCTCTCTCTCTTTCTTTCTCACCCTCCTTCCCTCGCTCTTCTATCTCCCCTCTCTTTCCCTCATGGGTTACATTGCTGAATAGCCATTGAGCGGGCTGATTGCTTAACTTTATGTCGGTCCTAAATGTTAATCGTTCGATTGTGCATATTTTTTACGGAAGCGTTCTTGTCATGAATGTTGTCTTGTACTTTATGTATTTAAATATGTCGTACATTGTACCCATTCTGACTGCAAAACTTCTTCACTCTTTGCTTGTCCCGGAAGGTCGGGCATTGTAATACATAAATATTATCACCTTAATGTTTAAAAAAACTAATACTGCAACAGGCCATCCTACCTTAATTTCGAAAGGGGCATTAACACATCTCTAAGGGGTGCATGAATTAGCTTGAGTGCAACTAAGAGTGCTCATCTCCATGGACACAATTGCTTTTTCTGATATCCGCTACGTTCAGACATAGCTTAGTAGGAAGGCTCATGCTGTTGGAGTTTCCATGTAGAGTACATGGCCCACATTGTTGCGCCTTTTCAACACTGTCATATTTTCTCAATAGGAGGCGTGATTACCAGTGGGGAAAATAGGTGCAAGAGTTGGGGACAGGGGAAGGATTAGCAACATGCCTAACCAGATATGCCCAATACATATCATACTATTTTTTATATCTTTTTGCTTCGCCGGTGTCACTCCGGTCCAAGGCAAGGCAACTGGCACCGCTGGAACGGTCGTCGCATCAGCTGTTCCCAGACTGTCTGCTTCGCCATCGCTGGAGAGACCGTAGCTGCTGGAGCAGTTGTGGTCAGGCCACTGGGACAGCGGTGGCCGCTTGGGCGGTCGTTACTGCCAGGACAGCTGTGGTCGTTGGGGAGGTCGTGGCCACAGGGGCAGCCGCCGCCGCTGTGGTGGCGGTGGGCGACCTTCCCAGTCCTCAGCAACATTTATGACTCTCAAGGATATCTTAGTTCTGAGGCTATCCCTAAAATTCCTTGCACCCATCACCAGTTCTCAGGGATCATCTTAGATCTTAGCTGACGGTACCGCCAGCGTGTCCACTGCGTCTCCCCCGACCGTGTCAAGGTGAGCAGCTGACGGTACCGCCAGCGGGTCCACTGCGTCTCCCCCGACCGTGTCAAGGTGAACAGCTGACAGTACCGCCAGCGGGTCCACTGCGTCTCCCCCGACCGTGTCAAGGTGAACAGCTGACAGTACCGCCAGCGGGTCCACTGCGTCTCCCCCGACCGTGTCAAGGTGAGCAGCTGACGGTACCGCCAGCGGGTCCACTGCGTCTCCCCCGACCGTGTCAAGGTGAGCAGCTGACGGTACTGCCAGCGGGTCCACTGCGTCTCCCCCGACCGTGTCAAGGTGAGCAGCTGACGGTACCGCCAGCGGGTCCACTGCGTCTCCCCCGACCGTGTCAAGGTGAGCAGCTGACAGTACCGCCAGCGGGTCCACTGCGTCTCCCCCGACCGTGTCAAGGTGAGCAGCTGACGGTACCTCCAGCGGGTCAACTGCGTCTCCCCCGACCGTGTCAAGGTGAACAGCTGACAGTACCGCCAGCGGGTCCACTGCGTCTCCCCCGACCGTGTCAAGGTGAGCAGCTGACGGTACCGCCAGCGGGTCCACTGCGTCTCCCCCGACCGTGTCAAGGTGAGAAACTGACGGTACCTCCAGCGGGTCAACTGCGTCTCCCCCGACCGTGTCAAGGTGAGCAGCTGACAGTACCGCCAGCGGGTCCACTGCGTCTCCCCCGACCGTGTCAAGGTGAACAGCTGATGGTACCACCAGCGAATGCACTACGTCTCCCCCGGATCGTCGCCCAACTTTACTTCCGCTCCGGCGTATTCAGAATTTCTCCGCTTCGGCTATCAAAAGGCAGCCGCCTTTTGTGGGCGGCTCACCTATGCCTTGGCTTGATTGGCTCTTACTCGTTAGTCGAGATGCCGTCGTCGCGCGCCGTGGGCGATGTCGCCGGCTTCCAGCCCGATTAAAGGGTGATGGCGTAGCGAGTGCTGCGGGCCAGCCTACCGCTCGTTGACAGTCTCAGGTGGCGGCTGCCGCCGTGCAGCAGTGCGGCGGCGGTGCCGGCGCGGTACGTTGGTCTGTGGTGCGCGGCTGACACGTCCCGCGAGACGAGAACGTGTCTCACAGACAGAATCACCCTGGGATCACATTCAGGTACGTTGGACTTGGGTGTCGGCGGCTCTCCGCGAGACGTCGGCACCGTCACTGGCGCGCAGGCTCAGCCAAAGGAGGAGCACTTCCCTCTCCCTTGGCGCCAGAGGCGGCCCGAGGGACCCCGTGGACTTGGGTGTCGGCGGCTCTCCACGAGACGTCGGCACCGTCACTGGCGCGCAGGCTCAGCCAAAGGAGGAGCACTTCCCTCTTCCTTGGCGCCAGAGGCGGCCCGAGGGACCCCGTGGCGCAGCCATGCGGTGCTTTCTAGTATCCCTTGGCGCAGCCCTGTAGTGTTTTTCTAGTATCTGTGGCCAACCTGCTCAGGCGGCGCGAGGCTCATCCCAATGGCAGACATTGGGCCCTCCCTCCGGCAGTCGGAACCACTTTGGGCGGGCAGGATTCCTTCCAACAGCGGGGGAGGGGTTTGATCGGCATAGGCTCAGCCGCCGCCAGGACACCTCCAGAAATATCCACTTCCGAAAGTTGGTGATCGGAGCCCCTTTCGGTATCGGAACCCCATGAGACGGTAGGACCCCCGGAGTTACATGAACCCTAACTTAAGAAGAGAGCCATCCAGAGCTATCCCTAAGAGGGACCTCTAAAAGGGAGCCTCTTCTGTGGCCTAGAAGTCGAGTCGCCGACTAGCTTGTATATCGGTGGTTGGGTGCCCCTTCTCGGGTTGGACGTCCACGTGTTGCTGAGGGCCCCACCTGAGGAAGGAGCCTCATATAGCCATCTTTCTGCCAATTTCTGATATATTTCAATCTGCGTTCCCTTTGCGTTAACCCTTGCAATTCCGAAAGTTTTCCATGTCTGATGTTTTGCAAGTATTGTGCAGTCCTGAAATCCATCCAGGGGTCCTCATCCAGCTGGGGACCTTTCGAAAATATGTGCCCCCCCCCCCCCCACACACACTTAGGCAGATACTGCCTGCGCCACTGCAAGTGAACTATGGGCCATATGCATTTCAAAACTGCGATCAATTAAATCAGAAGTTTCGGAGACAGCGTTGTGACTTCCAAGGGGCTGTTTCCGCCGCTGCAAATCGATTTTAACCATGTTGTTTATGTACGACTTCCCAGAGTCGGTGAGAAATGGAGGGGGCGAGAATGTATCATGTGATGTGTGTTCTCTATCGGTTTGATGACCTTATTACTTGAAAAGAAACATGTTTGAACACACACATTCAGTGCATCATCTGGGTGGTTTAGGTATGGTAAGTATTGCTAATGGACCCAGCGTATCAAAGTGAACATGTCCTGTAGGATTATGCTGATCAGACGCGCAGAACACTGCCGTGCAGGATCATGCACGGAAACTGAAACAATCACAACATGTAATGAAACACAACCATGTAAGACACCTGCATGGAATCTGCAGGAATCCTACAGCACCATCTGTTACATCACAATCTGCCAGAATCTTGCAGAGAATCATCCAGTACAAACGTGCCCAGGATCTTTCAGGGAATCTTACGGTACAAATCTGTCCAGGATCCTGCAGGGAATCCTCCAGTACAAATCTGCCCATGACCTGCAGTATCCTGGACAGATTTCCTGGGCCCTGGGCAGGTCTAGAGCAGCTACGGTACACATTTTCCCGGATCCTGCAGGAAATGCTACAGCACAAGTCTGCGTGGGATCCTGCAAGGAATCCCACAGTAAAAATCTGCCTAGGATCCTGCAAGGCACCTGCAAAGCGTGCACGCTGTGGAAACCGAAACCACATATGTTCCAGCGTGATGCTTTTTGTTTGTAGTCATATTGCGCTAAATTTGGCAAAACACTGACATCCAAAACAATCACTTGAGCCCATCATGAATGCAGTTGTGTCAGCCATTCGATAATATACTTCAGTATATGCACCTGTTCAAAGATCGAAGTCAACCGCACTTAAAAGCTTGTCAACTTTGCAACTACCTGTAGCCAGCTACTCGCTAGCTTGTCCAGCGCGTGCCTTCTCTCCTTGACCTCACCCCCGCACGTGGGGTGTGGTGACTCAATGGGCGTGGCACTGGCAGTGATGTCGGCTCCTGGGTCGACCCCGCCCTCATCGGAGGAGTCTGTGGACTCGGCGTCCATCCATCACAACACCAGCCAACATCAACACATGATGATGGGGTGGTGTCGAGGATTTGGGAGGCGCCCGGCTGCGTGAACTTGGTCTTATCCTCATCACCAATAACGCGTGTAACTTCAGTCAAAGTTCAGTATCGATTATCAGCAATATTACCATGGTTCATGGTCCATATGCTTTAAATTTGTCGATGCAATGTCAATCAAAATATTGTCGTTCCCATGCGACACCAACATTGTCAGCTCCTGCCTGTCCCCACCCCAATAATAAGTTCCCCTGGAATTTTGCAGACTATAGCAAGCAGTAAGGAGAGCGAGAAGGGTACTTTTGTTGTTGGAATGAACCAGCTTCCTTCTGGGATAATGTGGTGTGGCTTTTCTCGTCATCACCAGTTTGATAGCAACAAAATCAGATTGAATCACTACCTACGTTCTGAAAGATAAAGCGAAAAATAGCACTTGAACATCTTGATGTGCTTGGCGCTGGTTTTCAGCAGCGTATGTCTCTTACCCAGCACTGCTCCTCTGTTTGATACGATCACTGCGCAGTTGCTAAGTACGCGAGAATAGGGGCGCAGCCACGATTTTCGCAAGGGAGCCCGAGGGACAGAAGATTTGGAATAAAGACCGCTTTCGACGGCGCGCCGAAAATTTCTGGTGTTGTGTGGTGAAAATTTCATATTTCTTGGTTGATCTAGTGTATTTTTTTTAGTTTAGAAGTAACCGCCCGGGTCCCGGCCCCCCATCGCCCCCCAAGGAACAATATTTTGCGGAGGACTATAAATAATTCATTGTAATGAACCTGTGCCGAGTCATCATCTGTTCCGAAGAGAAGCTAAACACGGGAAAAAAACTTTTTAGTTGCATTTCGATGTGGAAGAAGTGAAACCAGCTCAACGCCTTCTAGTGGACAATTTGATTTTGTAGCTCTTTGAAGCGAAATTTAGCGGATAGAGACTGATTTTTGTAATGTAATTACTCACACGATGTGGTTTCAATTGTTTTTTTTTTTTTATAGAACATGTTGCATTTGGTAACACTCATCTTATAACATAAAAATGAATTCCCTTCAAGACACTTCGAAAACAGGGTAATGCAAATGTAACAGATAACTTTGAGAACTTCGTATTAAGTGTGTGGCGATGCATGGACGAGAGACTTAAGCCACACTGGCAGCACGACTGGTTCCGCAGGGCCACCACAAATATACATGATCATTCCTGAAGCAGTGTTTTCGAGCGCTTGGTGGTGTGCGTACAGAGAAAGGTTTCGAAGACTCGTTGAGGGGCCGCGATAGCTCAGACGGTAGAGTGTCGGACTCTTGATCGCAAGATTGTGGGTTCGAATCTCGCAACCGGCGGTATTACCGAGTCCACCCGCGACCAATCGGTGTGAGAGGTTGGCGACGTTATATGACCTATCGGTTGAATACGTCGTAAAAGAACCCAAGAAGACTCGTTGACTAAGCCCGTTATCCCTACATAGTTACCACCCGAGTGCAGGCCAGTTTGTTTGATCACTCGACCACACTCGCACACACAGGCACAAATACCCATGGATTTTTATTGGATGGGACGAGAAAGCTTTTAGGTCGATTTTATGCATGCAACCAGAGGCGCAGGCAAGAGAGGGGACCACCCTCTCCCTTAGTAACCGAAAATACACCCGATCAAACAAGGAATTTTGATACTTTTACCCTTCAAATCCAAGAATTGTGACACGCTGAAGGCGTTTCTTTTGTGACGTTTTTTTGGTCGTCTCCCCTGAAGAAAACATTGGCTGCGTCATTGCATGCCACGCAATAGGTGTGATGCTAAATTTCTAGAAATTTTGGCGACGCTTCCAACCCCCTCTCGTCTCCCACAGTAACAATGCCGATGCCACTGTCAGTTGTTGCCAGTTATTTCATTAGGTGTGATGCGAACGCTATGAAACCACCAATGCAACACTCCTACTAGTCCTAACACATCTGTAATGCCTGACACTCGTAATATATATAGCAGTTATATTTAGAGTTACCGCACACCTCTCTTCCCCTGATTGCTGTGGTGGGTACTCGCGATTCTCGTCATGACACAGTAGTTGGCGTGCCTGTATGCGGAAGACTGGCCGTGTGGGCGGATCGCTCCAACCAGGATGGAGGAAACTTCAACAGACGAAAGCTGCGAACAACGACGCATGAGGTGGTAACGCAAGGCCGCTCGAAAGTAAGACCGCTTTCTTGTCGCTCTCCGTGCGGAACCCGTCCACCAAAGCGTGATGTCGACTTGTAATGACTGGTCGCGATTAATGGCGTGCTTTTAACGCATTCAGTGCGGACCTTTCAACCCAAGTCTTCTCGGGACGTGATTACTTCAGCGAAGTTCCTGTTGTAAATTTCAAAGTTTGTGCTACCAAGTGCGAGAGAGGAACATCTATAGACAGGTAGAGATCAAGATGAAAATGTAGAGGAGAGAGAGAGAGAGAGAGAGAGAGAGAGAGAGAGAGAGAGAGAGAGAGAGAGAGAGAGAGAGAGAGAGAGAGAAAAAGAGAGCGAAAGAGGAAAAACAGGTTGCCAAGTGGATTAAGTAACATGAGTTTAGCAACGGTTGGTATCTAGTAAACCTGTTGTTCCAGTCAAAATATTCGTAATGCTACACTCAGCAGTCATAGCCATGGGTGTCACTTTATGAAGTTGGCTATGGGTGCTTTGAGTTGGCTGATGGGGGGGGGGGGGAGCAAATTACCTTTCTGATAGCCAAAGCGGCCCCGAAAACCTTTGTTTCTAGTGTGCGCCCATCAGTCCCATGGTTGACATCCCTGGTCATAGCACAGCCCGAAAAGCGTTGGCCAAAGCAGTCCTCAGTCTGGAATTTGCATTCAAGCTTTCAGATCCCCATTTCTGACTCGCACTATAAACACACACACACACACACACACACACATACTTTTAAGGGGTGAAAAACGAGGACTATGTCTCGACCCGATATATCGAGGACAAAAAAAATCTTCGTTATCGACCCTGGAGCTGAGCAGACCTGCATACAGCCATTACATTTTCCAGTAGATTCCGATGGGAAAACTTAACTTCGGCTGCAAAGAAAAAAATATGTACTTCGATGAAGCATTCCAATCGAGGACTATCTGGTGTAATCTACATAGGTGAAGGCGAAACGAGGACTTGTGTAACATGCATCTACGGAACGTGCTGTGCGGGGACTACATCGAGACAAGGAACTACCGTTCCGTGTTGGTGGTTCAGCCACCAGTACAGGTGACAATATACTATTTGGTGTCATCTATGCATGCGAAGACGAAACGAGGACGTTTACGGACTGTCGAGACGTGGAACTACTCTTCCATGCCCGCGGTCCAGACACCAGTACAGGTGCCAATAGGGCAGTTGTAGGGAGCCTACAGCCATACAGTGCAGACGGGGGCGGATACAGGGGAAGGGGCACTAAGGGTATGTGCCCCGTGACAATTCCTGGATTCGCCTCTGAGCGCAGACACACAGCCTATGGGTGCGCCACTGTACTTGGTAAAAAAAGATTTTACTTACAAATTTGATCAGATACAATTCCTTTATTATAATGAACGAAGCGTCAGGGGCTTCATGTAAATCAATTGTTTAATCAACGAATGTGGATGAACTAATATGGACTTACTTCTGCATGCATCTGTCGTTCTCCTCAGTCCTTCAGTCACTTAGTCACTTGCCAGGCCGCCAGCCTACAAACCGACTGCTGATCCTTAGCTCGCTGTCGGTATCTAGATGCCGGTCGCTGATCGCTGAAGACGACGCGGGCCGCCCGCTGGTCGCTGAGGACGACGCGGGCCGCTTGCTGGTCGCTGAGGACGACGCGGGCCGCTCGCTGGTCGCTGAGGACGACGCGGGCCGCTTGCTGGTCGCTGAGGACGACGCGGGCCGCTCGCTGTTCGCTGAGGCTGACGCGGGCCGCTCGCTGGTCGCTGAGGACGACGCGGGCCGCCCGCTGGTCGCTGAGGACGGCGCGGGCCGCTCGCTGACCGCTGAGGACGACGCGGGCCGCTCGCTGGTCGCTGAGGACGACGCGGGCCGCCCGCTGGTCGCTGAGGACGACGCGGGCCGCTCGCCGGACGTTGTGGACGAGAAGCCGCCATACTCAACCAGTGACGAGTCGGCCATTGTAATGAAGCATGCAATTTATCTTTACCACTGAGCAGACACGTATCTACTAGCTCCCATGTACTATGCACTTTGTAGGTAGTCTCCTAAGCACTGCTTACATATAGCCACACCAATGGCAAACACGGCAGTTGTGATGCTCACTGTCGACTAGACCGGGAGATTGATTGCCGCATCTTCTTGTGGTAGACTGAGCCCAAGAGCTGAAAAAAAGAGTTGTAATCATAAGTCAATTATGGTTTTTAATATTTTGCTGCCCTAGAGCTGACTGCTCCTGACATCACTTGCTGAGCACATCATGCTCTTCACAAACACGAACACAATATTTGTCGGAAGCGGTAGTCTCATATATGTATGCACTACTCGTATATGCTGCAAGCTTTCGATAATCTCCCTCTGTGGGATGGAGGGTTTTCCGACAAGAGGGATTCATTAGGGACAGCTAAATGGGATCAGAGATGAATGGCCTGATTTTCCGATGGTTGTGACGGAGCGCCGCTGCTGGCCGCGTACCTGGACTTCGTCAGCAGTGCCTACTCTTGTCTTCTATTTCCCTGCAGCAGATGCACTTAAGTATATCCGACATTAAAGTATTCAGGAAGCTCGCCTCAACATGCTGTCAAGAATAGCGTACCCATCGGCGTGAAACAAATGGCATATCAATCGGCTTCCAGTTTTATTCGTCACGTTTCAATCGGTGCAGGAGCGAAGTCGGCTCTGAAGATATTTCGCTCCCCATATCCGAACTGTTCCGTTCCTGACGATATTTCGCTCGCCATATCCGAACCGTTCGAGGCACGAATCTGAAAACTTGGTGACTTTTTCTCGCGAGTTTCATGTTGTGCCTAGTCTGAACAACGGTGGCACATTTCTGAAAATGTCCCGATAATATTGTATGGGAGCATACTTGGTTTTCATCAGCTTCCTGTTGTGCGTTGGGATTTCATCAATCAGGTATCATCAGGGATGAACTAGGGGTAGATCTAGGCGGAGCGTCGTCCCACAATTATGGAAAACCGCTCCACTAGTCTCATAAGTGGAGTTAGGCCGAGTGTCGCTCAACTAGTTGGGGAAAACCGTTCCACTGGCCTTGTAGGTGGAGCGGCGCACTTCACTCGATTTCCTGAATAATTGCTTACTTTTTTGCGAGGTTCTGCATTGACAATTCGCCAGCAGAGGTGTATCTTTGTATGCTTTTGGGAGGGCACTTGCCCCCCCCCCCCAATAGTCCAATAATTTAAACTTGCAATATGGGATCCTATGTGGTATGCCTGCAATCCATTTGAGCCCGGCCATTGACTTCATGTATTGTGCCCTCCCAATAATTTTCAGAAACCTACGCCTGTTCTCACCAGTGCACATCACCTTGCATGTGAAGACAAAATGTTCCGTGAGTGCAAATGACTCGTTTTCTAGGTGTGCAGTTTGACCACCGTCTTTCATACAGGGAGCATATACAAATGCTCCGAGACAAGTGCTTTAAGGCCATGGCGATATTGAAGTGTGTCTCTCGTATGTCATACGGTGCTGACCGAAGGACTCTGCATCTGCTATACCGTAATCTCATTCGTTCTAAGCTTGACTATGCGTGTTTTATATACGACGGTGCGTGTGCTACCACGAAGCGAATGCTAGATCCAGTACACTACGCTGCGTTGAGAATAATTACCGGAGCATTTCGTTCATCCCCAACGGTCAGCGTACTAGCGGACGCTCACGAACCACCATTGTCCATGAGGCGTGAAATGCTCGGTCTCCGCTACGCGTGCAAAATACGACAGTTCCCGACACACCCATCATATCCAACGGTGGTCTCCCGTGACATAAATGCGGCCCTTCGTGATCATGTTAAGAGAGGGACACCTTACTGTGTGAGAATGACAACGCTCCTGAGATAAATGAAAATTCGAATGCAAGGAATCAGGCAATATGAGCAAGCAACTAACCCCCCCCCCGTGGGAACTGATCTCTCCCTTCCTCGTCATCGCCCTCGCTGCCGAGAGAAAACAAGACATGACAAAAGAGGAGCTACTATCACGTACACTCGACCACATTTCTTCAGCATATCATGGCTACACAGTCACTTACACAGATGGCTCACAGTCTGACACCGGCGTGGGTAGTGGTTTCGTTCGAGGATCCACCACAAGATCTTTCACTCTGCCGCCACACGCCACGGCCTTCACTACGGAGTTGATGGCCATCAGCAAAACTCTTGCATACATCGAGGTTGACGACGATATTTTACATGTTATTTTGACTGATTATCTGAGCAGTCTTGTGGCGTTGCGCAGTTTTGACCAGCAACATGTCATTGTACGAGACATTTTATCGCACGTTACTTCGCTGCATCGCATGGGAAAACAGGTAATACTTTGCTGGATTCCAGCACATGTCGGAATCCGTGGCAACGAGCTGGCCGACAGGGCTGCAAGGCGTGCAGCACAAGCGCCAAGGAGTCACGTTCTCCCACTTCCTGCCAGTGACTACTACCCAATTATCTCATCATTTATTCTCAGACAGTGGCAGGGCAAATGGGACCAAGTGGAGTTAAACAAATTAAAGCAAATCAAACCATACTTAGCTCCGTGGCCCTCGTCCTTCAGCCAAACTAGAAGGGACGAGGTAGCCATCTGTCGTCTAAGAATTGGTCACACTCTAGCAACACATAGGTATTTATTGTGCGGGGACGACAGGCCGAAATGTGTGAGGTGTAATGCCGCGCTGACTGTGCACCATGTGCTGGTGGCGTGCCAAGCATACACAGAAGAACGTAGGCGCCACTTCGGATATGATGCGAATGCTCTGAGGTTGAAGGACTTATTGGGTGATGATTCCCGATATATACACAATGGAGCAGTTTTGTGCTTCCTTGCGGAGATAGGATTTGACGTAATATATGCACCTGCCTGACTGACTATTTGTTTCCCCAGATCTTATATCAAGCGCCTTAATAGCTACCGATGTTTTATATTCGTTTGTGACAGTGTGACACGTGCTTAGGCAGCCTTGTTATGGGTACAATATAACCCAATGGGGTTGACGCACCATAAAACCCCAATAATCATCATAATATGCCGTTACCATTGAGTGGTTTAGTTCTTATGTACCTCGTTTTTATTTGTGCATGATGGCAGAAAATCATTGGCGTACCTAGCAAGCGAACTTGAAGGACTTTTCTCTCTTCTTTCCACGCGCATTTCAGTGCAGAGCATCGTAAGTTGGATGAAGATGAGGACACGGACTGCATTAGTATGGTGGATCACGCACATATGGATGGATCTTAGCGTTGTTTGTAAACAATTATTGTTCGTGTTGTCCATAGTTGGAGACCCGCGGTGGGAGGGGGGTGGGGGTGCTCGAACCTCTCCCTTCTCCGAGCAAACCTAGCGTGAGGTCCGAGGCGTGATCTAGGTATTTTCTGAACTCAAATGCATTGTGGACCCTTTCCCCCTCCGCCAGTCTGAGGCGAGGCCTCTACCAACGACATTGTATGCTATTTGTGGGGGTAATGTCACGCAGCAGCGATGTAGCATACCAGTCGTATCGTGGGTAGTACGTAATTGGGATAATGTCTCGTTGAAGTAGCGTCAGGAGTAGCAATTTCGTCCAACAGTAACATCACGTGGCGGTATTGTAACGTAGCAGAGGTGGCTGGAGCTGTAAATAGTGTTGTTGTGATGGCGCACCGAAGTAGTGATTATGTCAGTGATATCTGTAGCAGTAAAGTCAGCAGAATAATTGTGTAGCATTAAAGTCACGTGCCAGTGATATCTGTAGCAGTAGTCAGTGTAGAAGAAATGTGTAGCAGTAAAGTCACATGTCAGTCATATCTGTAGCAGCAAAGTCAGTAGAATACATGTGTGGAAGCAAGGTCACATGTTAGTGATATCTGTAGCAGTAGTCAGTATAAGAAATATGTAGCAGTAAGGTCAAATGTCAGTGATATCTGTAGCAGTAGTCAGTATAAGAAATGTGTAGCAGCAAGGTCAAATGTCAGTGATATCTGTAGCAGTAGTCAGTATAAGAAATGTGTAGCAGTAAGGTCACATGTCAGTGATACCTGTAGCAGTAGTCAGTAGAAGAAATGTGCAGCAGTAAGGTCACATGTCAGTGTTGCTCGAGCAGTGCAGTCTGTGGCAGTAATGTGCCTGGAGCAGTGAAGTATGTAGAAGTAAAGTCGCGTAGCAGTGGTGTCAGCAGATATGTCGTGTGATGTGTCACGCAGGTCCAGTGCTGACCGTAGCGCCACACTGCACCGAGCTGCCACAGTTATCCCTGCATCGCGTCCTGCCGTACATGGCGACAGCGCAGCTCCAGTGCTGACCGTAGCGCCACACTGCCCAGTGCTGCCGCAGTTATCCCTGCATCGCGTCCTGCCGTACATGGCGACAGCGCAGCTCCAGTGCTGACCGTAGCGCCACACTGCCCAGTGCTGCCGCAGTTATCCCTGCATCGCGTCCTGCCGTACATGGCGACAGCGCAGCAGCTGCCTTTGGCCCGGCTCCGTCGGCCGGCCCGGCCCGTTACCGGCTCACCCGCCACCGTGGCGCCATCGACCTTGAGTCGGTGGCGTCAACTCCTCCCCGACCTGGCGCCGATCGCCCGGCTCGCCCCGATCTGGGTGAACGGTTCGTTTGCGCGCCGACACGCAGCGGAATGCGTCCGCCCGCCGCCGTGCAGGCGAGTGCCACAGTGGACTCGCCCGCCCGCCGCCGTGCAGGCGAGTGCCACAGTGGACTCGCCCGCCCGCCGCCGTGCAGGCGAGTGCCACAGTGGACTCGCCCGCCGCCGGCAGGCGGTACAGTGGACTCGCCCGCCCGACGCCGTGCAGGCGAGTGCCACAGTGGACTCGCCCGCACGCCGCAGATGTGGCGCTCCGGTCAGCGCTGGTGCTGCGCTGACGCCATCCGGTGGGCGCCGTAACCTTGTCCCGGTATGGACGGACGGGTGGGCTCGTGTAGGCGTCAACACGCAGTGCTGTGGCACCCGCCACAGCACAGGCGAGGGCCACAGTGAATCAGGTGGGCGCCATAGCAGACCAAAGCTGCACCGGAGCCGGCCTATGAGAGCTAGGTGAGTGCTTGGCGTCTAAGGTTATTATGATTATGATTATGATTATCATTATTATTATTATTAGTATTATTATTATTATTATTATTAGTATTATTATTATTATTAGTATTATTATTTTTATTATTATTATTATTGTTATTATTATTATTATTATTCTTATTATTATCATTATTATTAATATAATTATTATCATTATTATCATTATTGTTATTATTATTACTGCAACTAGCACCTTACCGTTGAGCACAGTTGAACACCGCCCAATGCGTTTTTACCTACATGACTCTCGAAGCGCGTTAGTGACAACTGGCCAGTACGCCAGCGCCAGCGCTTCTTCCAAGGTCATCTGACCACTCGACCACACACGCCGCAAGTCGTTTTGGAAGCAGCGGCTTTACTTGCGATAGATGCCTTAAGCTTCCACGCTGATGATTTTCTATTCGACCGAAAGAATTTCGCTCATTTGCGTTCGTTGTCCGAAGTAACGCCACAGACCATTTCCGGTGTTACCTGTGGTAATGAGCGCGTCCGGTCGCACAAGACCTCCATGGTAAACCCACCCTCGCCGGCTGTACAATACCTCCAGAGTAAGCCCACCCTCGCCGGTCGTACAAGACCGCCATAGTAAGCCACCCTCGCCGGTCGTACAATACCTCCGTGATAAGCCCACCCTCGCCAGTTGTACAAGACCTCCATGGTAAGCCCACCCTCGCCGGTCGTACAAGACCCCCAAGACGGGGCGGATACAGGGAAAGGGGCACTAATGTATGTATTTCGAACCTCCCGGCGGTTTTCGTTTCAAGTGCACTAATTGCGCACAAACACATCCGAGCATCACGATAACAACGAGGACGTGTATGTAGCATTTCAGGCCGATTAAGCCCGCAGCGCAGATGGCCGAAAGCTCGTTGAAAACATTGTAGCCACCTGTCCTCATGCACCGCGGGCCGCGAATTCGCACCCTAGCTCACGACGGCCCGTTCGAACGGCGAGTGTTACCGCAATAGTCTGCCGTAACTCGCTAATTTTGAAACTGACAGCCTTGATATGAACCTCAATGCCATAGCGAACACCCGAGCCGCACACCCAGAGACATAAGGGTATGTGCCCCGTGAAAATTCCTGGATTCGCCTCTGAGCGCAGACGCACAGCCTATGGGTGCGCCACTGTACCTGGTAAAAAACCGACTTTACTTACAAATTTGATTAGATACAATTCCTTTACTATAATGAACGAAGCGTCTGGGGCTTCATGTAAATGACTTGTTTAATCAACGAATAAAGATGACCTAATATGGACTTACTTCTTCATGCATCTGCCGTTCTCCTCAGTCCTTCAGTCACTTAGTCACTTGCCAGGCCGCCAGCCTACAAACCGACTGCGGATCCTTAGCTCGCTGTCGGTATCTAGATGCCGGTCGCTGGACGCTGAGGACGACGCGGGCCGCTCGCTGGACGCTGAGGACGACACGGGCCGCTCGCTGATCGCTGAGGACGACGCGGGCCCACTGACTCCATGTATGGATTCCATGTCTGGTATTTGTTTTATTAACTAATGTAACATCACGACAAAGTGACCTGTGACTAAGTGGCAAAAGGTCGGACCTATCACCACCCAATTGACGACCCCACCGACGACCCCACTGACGACCCCATGACAACACCGTCTGACGACCCCACCGATGACCCCACTGACGACCCCACCGACGACCCCACCGACGACCCCACCGACGACCCCACTGACGACCCCATGCCAACACCGTCTGACAACCCCATGACAACACCGTCTGACGACCCCATGACCACACCGTCTGACGATCCCAATGACAACACCGTCTGACGACCCCATGACAACACCGTCTGCAATACTGGAAATCGCGACTTGATGCTTGTAACAACTGTACGGGAGAAAATGGTGTTCGGATATTTCCAAATCTGACCTTGGAACAAGAACTGGCCACCGGCGATGACACATCACGCGACCTATAACATAAACCGATTGTCAGGACAGGTTTTCTGTAGCTGGTCAACTGTGCTATAAATTGTATTATTTGATCACTATTACATGCAATCTGAATAAAAAGGCTGAAATGGTCTCAGAAGTCTGAAAAGTAGGTGTGAAACAGGTTCCAAAAAGCTAATGCAGGGTAAATCACCATGCATTTCTATTCTTTTCTTTTCACAGTAGAAATACTTAAGTACATTACCTATTGCCAGTACAAGTACCCTAAGTACATACACAAAAACAGTACATTTTCCATGACAAAAATTCCGAAATAGTTGACCTGAACTCAGGTCGTTCAGCCCTATCACTAAATTGAGCCAGGTAAACGAAGGATGATATAAATAACACAGTTAGACCTTTGTGAGTCCAATGATAAATCGATACTTCACATATTAATATGCACCTTAGATGACTAATCAGCAATAGAGAATATCCTTGTAATGCAATGACCCAAATTTGGCGAAGGCTATCAATTCCATACCGTTGAACTGGAAAGTACAATGTTGTGCTCAGCGTATTTACCTCCCAGGATAACCCTTCATACCAATTTTCATCACAATCTGAGATATGAAATTGATACTGTGACCAGTCGATTTGTCATAGATTTCCCCAGAACTTAAAATACGGTTAGAAAAGGAAGCCTGTGAGTCGCGACGATTATATTTGGTAATAAATCGAACATCATGAAATTTGAAGCCGTGCTAGCTTTTATCTGTTTAGCCAGCACTTCCAGCTCGGTGACTTAGGCTAAGTTGGTTTGCAAAGGGATGTTAAAAATAAGTAGGAAAATCGCAACGTGCAGTGCAACGGGTAACTTGTGAATGTCTCTGCGCCGATGTCTGAACATTGGAATCGGTTCGGTTGTCGTGTGAATGTCTATCCGTGCCGATGCTCTGAACATTGGAATCAGTTCTGTTTGTGTTGTGAATGTAAGCATATATTTTCCGCCGTAGTGATACTTGCACGTTCCGTCACTTTCGGAAATCCTTTCGACACATGGCTAAGGGGTACAGCATGCGGCAACATGACTTCACAATTACCCACGCAGCTTATCACCGGATAACACAGGCACATGGCGTGCAAAACATCACGATATACACATTTACCACACCACTCAGACAATGAACAGGTTGGACGTTGAGCTAACGACAGAGCGCACGGCGCGACGCGCTGAGCCATCTGACCAGCACGTGTCGACTGTCGGTGTGATGTGGCAGCACCGGCCAATCTGCGGTATTTTCTGCGTTCTACTGTGTCACCCAAGCAGGGAAGGGTTATCGTTATCTAGTATATTTGTATATATAGTATATAGTATAATATATATAGTATATATAGTATATTTATCACCATCGTTATCTAGTATATTTCGACTAATATGATCTTGACAGCAGTATTGTGTTCACTGTTCATATCCAGATGCCGGCCTGCATTGTCCTTCCTCGTTCTTGACCCGTGTGGCAAGGTCGAGTCGCTACATACCAACTGTTTGACATTTGGAATGGAAAACCGTATATCAATTTGGTATATCGTTCCTGATCTTCCCGACCATTACCAGACACCTGATGGGCATGCTCTTCATCTTCCCGACCATTACCAGACACCTAAAGGGCATGCTCCTCATCTTCCCAACTGTTCACAGACACCCAATAGGTGCGCTCCTCTTATTCCCGACCATCACCAGACACCCGACCGCTCCTCATATTCCCGACCATCACCAGACACCCGACGGGTACGCTCCTCATATTCCCGACCATCACCAGACACCCGACGGGTACGCTCCTCATATTCCCGACCATCACCCGATGCCAGTTTGGCATACTCGCTGCTCTGCGGCCCGTCTATCCGACACACTTTCCTCTTTTGGAACACGTGCTATTTTTTCGTTTCTGGATCGGAATTGAGCGTCCATCGGGTGGGACGTGCCCTTGTCAATCTATAGCGCCAGCAGGCCGTGCTGCGTGATTATGATCCCTGAGTGGCCTGTCAGCATCTTTAGCGTCCAGCGTCCTGACCGATGCGTATTGCCGACTGCCTTGTCAATCTATGCTCCGCGTCTGACATCGTATACTGACGCCTACATAGCTGCTCCTACATGTAATCCTTCCTATCGGGTCCTATGATTATCCACGTGCCTTGTAATGTCGGCTATGCGTATTAATCCCACGTCCGTATCATAGGCCGTCGTACCATGCGTATTATATCCTACGCCTTATTGCTCCGGTCCGTACCATGCGTATATATCCCACGGCCCTGTCATCTATGTCGGCGTGACCGATGCGTATTTGATCCTCGACGTGCCCTTGTCATCTTGCTCCGTCCGTGACCGATGCGATATCCTCCCCACAGGGACATCGTTACCAAGGGACGAACACCAAGACCCGCACCCATGACCCGACGACACAAACACGTGCCCTTGTATCGCGCCGTCTCGTATACCCTGAATGAGACGTGCCCTTGTCAATCTATAGTGCCAGCAGGCCGTGACCGATGAGTGATTATGATTCTGGTGGACACAACACCTTTAGCTTGGTGTAATACGGTAAAGGACGATCTTAAGCCATGCAAGTCACAATTCGCATCAGTGGGCAATCGGAAAGACTGAAAATTGTGCATTGGGCGAATCTGCCCAAACAGCAATTTCATACACTGAATCATTAAATAAAAGGGAATGTTTGTTGTAGCTTTACGGAACAAGATCTTGTGCTAAGGTCCAGACATTGTTGGATACACACTGAACCCACAACAGGACCTGATACTGCTGGTGCAGGACTATCAAACGAGAGTTTAATGTTTCGTCAGTGGCCCGACACTGCCACCCGACACTGTCACCCGACACTGCCACCCGACACTGCCACCCGACACTGCCACCCGACACTGCCACCCGACACTGCCACCCGACACTGCCACCCGACACTGCCACCCGACACTGCCACCCGACACTACCGCCCGACACTGCCACCCGACACTGCCACCCGACACTACCCCCCACCCCCCCCCCCCCCCCCCACGCCCCGACACTCCGCCCGACACTGCCCCCGACACTGCCACCCGACACTGTCCCCGACACTGCCACCCGACACTGCCACCCGACACTGCCACCGACACCACCCACACCACCCGAACTGCCACCCGACACTGCCACCCGACACTGCCATCCGACACTGCCACCCGATACTGCCACCCGACACAGCCACCCGACACTGCCACCCGACACTGCCACCCGACACTACCACCCGACACTGCCACCCGACACTGCCACCCGACACTGCCACTCGACACTGCCACCCGACACTGCCACCCGACACTGCCACCCGACACTGCCACCCGACACTACCACCCGACACTGTCACCAGTGATCACCAAGCCGACACTGCCACCAGTGGTCCGACACTGTCACTAGTAGCCCGACACTGGTGACCATTTCGTATCAGCTGCCAGCCGACACTCGAGCCCGGAGGCTAAATGACAGCACGTGAAGCGATCCGAACCCAGTCATGCCAGGCGATCCGAACCCAGTCATGCCAGGCGATCCGAACCCAGTCATGCCAGGCGATCCGAACAACCGGCGATCCGGCCAGTCGCGGCGATCGAACCGTCATGCCGGCGATCGGCCGTCTGCGGCGATCGAGCCCGTCGCCGGCGACCACCGTC
This sequence comes from Ashinkailepas kermadecensis, assembly GCA_034440615.1. Lineage (NCBI taxonomy): Eukaryota > Metazoa > Arthropoda > Thecostraca > Neolepadidae > Ashinkailepas > Ashinkailepas kermadecensis. The sequence goes on from JAOTOM010005000.1 coordinate 464,028, forward strand.
TGCCGGCGATCGAACCCGTCATGCCGGCGATCCGAGCCGTCTGCCGGCGATCCGGCCCAGTCAGCCAGGCGATCGAACCCAGTCATGCCAGGCGATCCGAACCCAGTCATGCCAGGCGATCCGAACCCAGTCATGCCAGGCGATCCGAGCCCAGTCATGCCAGGCGATCCGAACCCAGTCATGCCAGGACATGGGACCATTGGAAGCCGGCCCTCAACCCAACTGGGCTATCCGAGCCAGAATCCGCTCTTGTGCGATTTATCTGCATTATCAGCGCCCAGTAGCATAGCCGAATGCAGGGCATGGGCAAATATTCCCCCTAAAGGCTACTGTTTCCCGTTAACGGCTCCTGCTATCAAACTCGGCCTTCCTTCGTCGTTGACTGGCCTCTGCCTGACGAACATCCTCACTGGGCACCTGCTAGACACAGGTTCTCGCAATGCCCTGGCATCGTGGCCGTGGTGGTCGTCTCTTGTATCCGCACGTGACGAGAGATGAAGAGATGACGTAGCGTACAGTGCAGAGTGGGACAGCACCTGTGGTCGAGGTCACACCCGCGCCACCGTCTGTGCCAGCCGTGCTGGGTGTCGTGCCACCAGTGGCGTCGGTCCGACGGTGGGTGGCCGCCAGTCGGACACCACCTGTTGTCGAGGTCACACCCCGCGCCACCGTCTGTGCCAGCCGTGCTGGGTGTCGTGCACCGTGGCGTCGGCCCCGACGGTGGGTGGCCGCCAGTCGGACAGCACCTGTGGTCGAGGTCACACCCGCGCCACCGTCTGTGCCAGCCGTGCTGGGTGTCGTGCCATCGGTGGCGTCGGCCCGACGGTGGGTGGCGTCGGACGCACCTGTGGTGGTCACCTGCGCCACCGTCTGTGCGCGTGCTGGTGTCGTGCCATCGGTGGCGTCGGCCCGACGGTGGGTGGCCGCCAGTCGGACAGCACCTGTGGTCGGTCACACCCGGCGCCACCGTCTGTGCCAGCCGTGCTGGGTGTCGTGCCACCAGTGGCGTCGGCCGGACGGTGGGTGGCCGCCGTGGACAGCACTGTGGTGAGGTACGGCGCCACGTCTGTGCCGCCGTGCTGGGTGTCGTGCCACCGTGGCGTCGGCCGGCGGTGGGTGGCGCCAGTCGGCGCACCTGTGGTCGGTCACCGGCGCCACGTTGTGCCGCCGTGCTGGGTGTCGTGCCACCGTGGCGTCGGCCGGACGGTGGGTGGCCGCCAGTCGGCGCACCTGTGGTCGAGTCCACCCGCGCCACCGTCTGTGCCAGCGTGCTGGGTGTCGTGCCATCGGTGGCGTCGGCCCCGACGGTGGGTGGCCGCCGTCGGACAGACCTGTGGTCGAGCCACACCCGCGCCACCGTCTGTGCCGCCGTGCTGGGTGTGTGTCAGTGGCGTCGGTCCGACGGTGGCCAGTGTTTTGACTCTGTTGGCACAAACAAGGTCAATCAACAACCAGCATGTTTTGCTGCTGGCTGTTTTTTATTGGCACTGATGCGTGAGATAAAATGACGTGTGTGTGAAGACACACACAAACATATACACACACATACATATATATATATATATATATATATATATAAATTGAAACGTATCCATGAGGCTTACACCCGTACTAGGGAGACTTACGGGTGTTGGATTACTAGGCAGAACACGTCGGACCTAACGTCGCCGGATGACTACCTGTTTCCATGAATCTTAATTTCAAGATGATCGTCGTGTGGGTTGTGGGGCGGTGGACATGCTTGTCTTTGTTTGTTTTTTTTGTTCTTGCTCTGAGTATGTCGACGTCCAAGGTTTTGCAACATTGCAGCATGCAGTTCCAGGCCTACATTCCACGACAGCCGTTGGCATGGCTTTTTTTCTCTCGACTGATTGGTGGTTTGGCTGGTTTGTATCGTCTGATCCAGAGGCATCCAAGCAACACACCGACGTCGGTTGGGAACTTTATGTCTCGCGGGTCGTCTTAAGTGCATATATATTTTGTTTTGTAAAGCAGCTCAGCTGTCTGTTAATATCTAAGCATGCCAGATTAACCCCGGCGTCGAGTGTCAACCCCAAGCTGTTTGCTTATTGGTGACCATAGCTTTGGCAAGATGCTTATCAGCCATTTCTCAGAACTTTCAATGCTGAATCAATTTTGCTTTATTTTCTGCAGACTTTTGCAAACACATAGGTAATTACTTCCACATAATGTTTTAACCCACCTGTAGGTTCCTCAAGGAACAACTCCTCATGCGTCTTTTCAATGCCGATACAGTTATAGAGCACGGCACGCAGATGTATCAGAAGTCTAATAAGTTAAATCTTGACTCTGGAGTCTTCGGAATTCCATGATTCAAATGACTAAAGATTCAATGTTGGCAACATTGTCCATGTATTCGAAAGATTCAAGATTACTAACAATTAGGTTGGCGAAGGGTTCAAGAGTGAAGAGTCAAGCTTGAAACTTCGGCATATGTCTGCTTACGAGCATTTTGTATTTAGCTGTATCGATGACGCAGTCGGGCTAATCGATGACGCAGTCGGGCTAGTGCCACACTGGACATGGCAGGGCGTCTCCTGGTGACGCAGTCTGGCTAGTGCCACACTGGACATGGCAGGGCGTCTCTCGGTGACGCAGTCTGGCTAGTGCCACACTGGACATGGCAGGGCGTCTCCTGGTGACGCAGTCTGGCTAGTGCCACACTGGACATGGCAGGGCGTCTCCCGGTGACGCAGTCTGGCTAGTGCCACACTGGACATGGCAGGGCGTCTCCTGGTGACGCAGTCTGGCTAGTGCCACACTGGACATGGTAGAGAGTCTCTCGGTGTCTCAGTCTGGCTAGTGCCACATTGGACATGGCAGGGCGTCTCCCGGTGACGCAGTCTGGCTAGTGCCACACTGGACATGGCAGGGCGTCTCCCGATGACGCAGTCTGGCTAGTGCCACACTGGACATGGTAGACAGTCTCCCGGTGACGCAGTCTGGCTAGTGCCAAACTTGACATGGCAGGGCGTCTCCCGGTGACGCAGTCTGGCTAGTGCCAAACTTGACATGGCAGGGCGTCTCCCGGTGACGCAGTCTGGCTAGTGCCACACTGGACATGGTAGACAGTCTCCCGGTGACGCAGTCTGGCTAGTGCCACACTGGACATGGCAGGGCGTCTCCCGATGACGCAGTCTGGCTAGTGCCACACTGGACATGGTAGACAGTCTCCCGGTGACGCAGTCTGGCTAGTGCCACACTGGACATGGTAGACAGTCTCCCGGTGACGCAGTCTGGCTAGTGCCAAACTTGACATGGCAGGGCGTCTCCTGGTGACGCAGTCTGGCTAGTGCCACACTGGACATGGCAGGGCGTCTACTGGCTGCAGTCAGAAAGAAGGCGAGAAACCTGCCCATCTAGACGAGACGGATTTTATTGTTATAAGAATGTGGGTCAGAGGCATGGCTTTCACGGACCCGCGAAGAAGTCAGAGTAGAGAATGAATGGGTTAGTGGTTGCGATGGGCGGAAGTTATTATTCACGCTCCCGATAATTGTTCTCTTTCCTGGGGTTACTCCCATGGAAGAAGTCGGAAAAATTAAGCCGGACAATTATCATTATTTGCCAATAAAAATACTGTATCCATTGTACCGGAAAGACAGCTACTTCATGTGGGTACACAGTTGGTCTTCAGGTTCGCTTTTGGGTTTCCACCCATTTACGCACCATTATTTGCGGTAATTTTTGCTTCATAGCCACACGTGACTTCACTGGGTGGCGACATCGATACATTTGACGGGAAAAGAAGTCTGGTGAGAATAATGGATTTCAGAATTGGGAAAAATAATACAATGCTGAACGCTAAATTATAAATGAATTGCGTGAAAAATTAGTACTGCGATCCAAAATCCAAAGGCATTTCCCGACGTTTCGGCTATGTGGCCTTCATCTGAGAAACAAGATTTGGGCCGAGACTGACAACGTGTTTCAACATTTTTTTAAATCACGATGAAATTCACTTTTGATAGCTTCGAATCAAGAACCTTCTCATATCACAAAGCCGTCGATACAATGCATGTCAGATACATGGTTCGATACATGGTACGATACGCGACACAGAGGCTAAGACAACAAAAACAAATGCGGAGAAGACCACAACTTCTTTATTCATAGTCAGTACACCGCAAAGGGACGGCAATTTTTCTGATCATTTCAGCTGTAACGCTACAAGTCTTAAAAAGACCTATCGATGTATCTGCTGTGGCCTCAGTGGCAATATATGCCGCCTCCACCGCTCGCCGCTCAGCTCTAGTAAGGTTGCTTTGAATGATGACTGTCCCTGTTCGGCCGTGTAGGTGCCCTGCCCTGTCCGCGTGAATTGATAGGACATTGAACATCCTGTTAGCTGAAGGCGTGGGTCTGCCTTATGCTCTCTGATTCTCGCCTGTAGGCCTCGACCAGTTTTCCCATAGTATGCTTTTTTCGCATGCACCACATGGTATCTTGTAAAGTACACTGTCAACATTTGTTTGTTTCCCCCCCCCCCTCGTATTAACCTCACGAGCTGGCATATTTTTTGCTCAGATACTGCAGCGACATAGACTGCGGGAAGCACATTTTGTGATATGCTCGAGGTTATAAGTTTTTGGGGGATCAGAGTTCTCTTGGTTATTCCCTCTTCCTCATTTATGTGCCTATTCATGATGCGATGCGCTTCCTTGTGTAGGATCAGTAGATCAGCCAGGGGAAATTTGAGTTTTCTAAATACTTGAACTATGTAATCAAGCTCGTCCTGTAGAAACTCGGGAGAGGAAATCCTTAGCACCCTCGAGTAAACAATTGAGAACAATGCCAGACTTAGTCCTCTGGCTGTGGACGGAGTAGTAATGGATCAAGTCATACTCGTTCGTAGGTTTACGGTATGCAGAACATTTAAACCCATGCACTGTTCGCCAGATCAAGGTGTCCAGGAACGGCAGAACTTCCCATTTTGCTCCTTTTCAATTGTGAATTGGATGGCCGGTTCGACACTGTCAAGGTTATCACGTATGCTGGTTGGGTCCACACTTTGTGGTAGTACAAACGAAATAACATCATCAACGTAGCGCATCCATGTTGATCCGTTTTCGAATAATTCCCTATGATGATCTTCCATAGCTTCCATGTACAAGCACGCCAAAACCTCACTTGATGGGGAGCCCATGGCTCATATGTTTGTCTGCATATACTTAAGGTAATTTTACCCGAGGAGTCCGAAATTTACACAGAGCTCTACCAGATTAACAAAAATCACCCTTAGGCATCGGTAACTGCTCCTCAACGATGTTTTCTAAAACTCGTCTCACAGTCGCCATAGCACCTGAGAAGGTTCTTGAATCGGAGGTATAAAAAGTGAACTCCATCGTGGTTTAAAAAAATACTTGAACATGTCTTAAGTCTCGGCCCATATCTTGTTTCTCTGATGAAGACAATGCAGTCGAAACGTCGGAAAATACCTTTTGATTTTTTGATCCGAGTACTCATTTTCACTCCATTTATTCATAATTTAGCGTTCATCATTCTATTTTTTCCAGTCAGTGTCTCCGACAATTCAGGACCTCAGAATTGCTGGGGCATGACGCACGTGTGTGTAATTTTGCACGGCATGTCAGTCCCGTTTTCCCGTTCTACATCGTTGTTCGATGCAGGGGCCCATGACGCTAAAATTTCCCCCATGCAATTCTACGGTTTGATGTGAGGCTTCCAACACTTCTCGTTCACTCTTCGACGAAACCGGATACCGGGCATAACCGGGGGCTGGCCTTTGTGGATTGTATCGTAGATTTCGTGGGAGCCATCAATTCTGAATGAACTGCTGTTTGGCTGACCAGAGCAGTGTACGCGTGTATACGAATGCATGCTCATCGAAATATTTCGTAATATGTTTGTTCACAGGTGAACGTTTTCGCATGATTGCCAGTCTAACTGGTGGTTGAAGTGTTCACACGCCGATCTTAATGTCCTGAGTTAGAAACGTATAACCTCATGACCAGTTCATGAATTGGAATTGATAATGACGTCAGAAATCGACTGAGCCGTAGAGGAATCGAAGAACTGTTTCAGGGGACAGTACTGTGCTAGTAACATTACTGACGGACTATGCACATTTCCTTGCTCGGATTTCGGGTTCATTTTGATTCAGTCATGACCATCAAACTTCGACAAGTCTTTGGCAGGGTATATGCATGCTTCTTTACTTGGTGACGTTCAGCACAGCCGTGGGCGTAGCCTCACAGGTCCTACCAATGGTAGTTGCAGCCTCACAGGCCTACCATTTGTAGGCATAGCCTCACTGACCTACCAATGATAGGCGTAGCCTCACAGGCCTACCAGTGGTAGGCGTAGCCTTACAGGCCTACCAGTGGTAGGCGTAGCCTCACAGGCCTAACAATTGCAGGCGTGGCCTCACAGGCCTACCAATGCACCGACTTCCTCTTGACCAAACCAGCAGTCGATGCAGTTTTCCTCCCCGCCCTCCTCCGTCCCCCCATGTTCCTAGGACTACGCCTGCATACCTTTCTACGAGGACGGGAAATCCGCTCGTGTGCGATGAAATCCGCTCGTCTGGCACGAGGTAGTTGATCGGCACGGAGAAAATCCGCAATCGTGTGAGGAACACTCGACACGATGCAGGAAATCCGGACGAAAAAACTGAATATTGTTTGTCTTCATCATCAGCTATTACGTGATGATGCCCAGCTGAAGAAACGTTGCGTGGTGGTGTAAACTTGGTCATGCTTAAGGCATGATTTTGTACAAACGTGGTTCATTTATGGTAGGTAGATGACAGGTGTTGGACTATGAATGTGTGTGCAATCACATGGCTATATGGACATCGGATAGCTACTACAGTCAATGCATCTTGAAGCTCAAGTAACGTGCGCGTATACATGTATGAGTGAATGATATCAGGCTTACCAAAGAAACGTCAATTTACTGATGGTCATTCGCCATGTATCATGTAACGATGTTAGCAGGTGCACTTCCAGGGATGTTCCTGACGTACGTGCGTGCGTGTGTGTCTGTATGCGTGTGTGCCTGTATGCGTGTGTGCCTGCATGCGTGTGTGCCTGCATGCGTGTGTGTCTGTATGCGTGTGTGCCTGTATGCGTGTGTGCCTGCATGCGTGTGTGCCTGTATGTGTGTGTGTATGTATGCGTGTGTGCCTGTATGCGCGTGTGCCTGTATGCGTGTGTGTATGTATGCGTGTGTGCCTGTATGCGTGTGTGCCTGTATGGGTGTGTGTATGTATGCGTGTGTGCCTGTATGCGTGTGTGTCTGTATGCGTGTGTGCCTGTATGCGTGTGTGCCTGTATGCGTGTGTGCCTGCATGCGTGTGTGCCTGCATGGTGTATTGTGTGCCTGTAGCGTGTGTCTGTATGCGTGTGTGCCTGTATGCGTGTGTGCCTGTATGCGTGTGTGTATGTATGCGTGTGTGCCTGTATGCGTGTGTGCCTGTATGGGTGTGTGTATGTATGCGTGTGTGCCTGATGCGTGTGTGTATGTATGGGTGTGTGCCTGTATGCGTGTGTGCCTGTATGCGTGTGTGTATGTATGCGTGTGTGCCTGTATGCGTGTGTGCCTGTATGCGTGTGTGGCTGTATGCGTGTGTGTATGTATGAGTGATTGACCCGGCCCGTACCTTCACATGGCGGGTTTGTGGACGCATCGGTCGATCACGTTCGTTTTTCGTCTCACTTCCAAGACCAAACCCCGATTACGTTGGCAGCAAATGAACTGGGAGCGATTATCTTCCTCTGCTTAAGCAAGTTATGCCGAAATTCGGCAGGTATCAACGCTCACAATGTGCAGGTCCAAGACGTCAAGTACAAAGAGAAGACGGAAGCAGGCGTCCCACGGTGTACATTTTGAACCGGGACAAATTATCAAAGAACTTTATTGCGACATTTAGTATGGATGACCCGAATACGAGGATTGTAGAGCGCTTGATGGATAAAATTCATTCAACCATTCCATCTTAGCATTCACATGCCTTTCTACTTCGCTAAACGGTTCACTCTCAGTCCAGAACTGATGCGAACTACCTGGATTCCCCGAGAGGTCCATGCTGGCAACTCCTACTGGATCCAGCCGCATTTCCTGACGTTCTGCTTGAAGCGGCGGTTGTTGCCGACGCAGATTCGGTTCACCACCCGGCGTTTGGGCTGGCTCAGACCCGGCTGGGGGTTGTGGTTAGACATGTGGTCACGAACAATGGAGGTCAGGTCAGACACGCATGCTTAGACACGTGCGCGCGAGCGCGTCCACACGCACTCATAGCACGATCAGTCACTAAGCTGACCTTCGAAGCTGCACGAAGGTCAATTTTTCGGTGCAGCCTCCCTTGTGGGACTTTTCACCGGGCATGCATTATTCGTATATCCCCAATATGCGTACTTGGTTCGGTGTCGGATGGCGTATACAGCAGATACTGACGTTCTCTGAACTGAAACTCTTACACAGTTCGAATTATCTCCCTGCTTATTTGATGAAGCATCTTGCACAACGGGAAGACATTTAAATATCGCAATTGTACGCTGACCCGTCATGAGTTTGCGCGAGGCGCAGTAGGACGGCTGCAGGCCTCCGTAGCGCATGGTGCGCTGACCCGGCGTGAACTGCAGGGAGGCGCGGTAGGACAGGTGCAGCAGCTGACTGTCTGCAGCAGCTGACTGTCTGCAACAGCTGAGTGTGCTGCGGTGATGTGAGCGTGGCCCTGCCACTGTGGGAATGTCACACACTCCGGGAGTGTCGGAGGTGATGTGAGCGTGGTCCTGCCACTGTGGGAATGTCACATACTCAGGTATATCCCTCACTGTGGGAATGTCACACACTCCGGGAGTGTCGGAGGTGATGTGAGCGTGGCCCTGCCACTGTGGGAATGTCACACACTCCAGGAGTGTCGGAGGTGATGTGAGCGTGGCCCTGCCACTGTGGGAATGTCACACACTCCAGGAGTGTCGGAGGTGATGTGAGCGTGGCCCTGCCACCGTGGGAATGTCACACACTCCAGGAGTGTCGGAGGTGGTGTGAGCGTGGCCCTGCCACTGTGGGAATGTCACACACTCCGGGAGTGTCGGCGATATAGTCCGTCACAGGATACGGCGACGGCTTCCTCTCACGGAGGCAGCTGCCCTGCATTACGGCAGCTGCCCTGCTGCCGGTCGACGGCTGCCCTGCATTACGGCGACGGCTGCCCTGGATTACGGCGACGGCTGCCCTGGATTACAGCGACGGCTGCCATGGATTACGGTGACGGCTGCCCTGGATTACGGTGACGGCTGCTCTGGACTACGGTGACGGCTGCCCTGGACTACAGCGACGGCTGCCATGGACTACGGTGACGGCTGCCCTGGATTACAGCGACGGCTGCCATGGATTACGGTGACGGCTGCCCTGGATTACGGTGACGGCTGCCCTGGACTACGGTGACGGCTGCCCTGGATTACAGCGACGGCTGCCATGGATTACGGTGACGGCTGCCCTGGATTACGGTGACGGCTGCCCTGGACTACGGTGACGGCTGCCCTGGACTACGGCGACGGCTTTCCGGGGAAAGCTTTACCTGGACCATGTCGGCGTGAATTTACGCCGAGTTCCAAACAGACAAGGCAACAGAGAACCGCATGATGTCGAGTTCATTGGAAAGGGAACTACCGTTTTAAAAAGGTGTAGCCCGCCATAAGATTGCTGGAAACTGTTCAACTGCTGCATGTTAACGACCGTCATTCCACACGAACCTGCGTGACAAACGAATGGCATTGCCCCCGGAGCCTGAATAGTGATGCGTGGGCTAGGAATATGATGGGAAGCGCCATACTCACCACCAGCATTTCAGAGAATTTGGAGCCTGTCCCACCCAACCGTGGTCAAGTAGCCGCTATTTTCTCCTCCGGCCCGCCCCTTGCTATCTATGACCCGACAAATATGCAGCATTGACGAACGATTGCCAATGGAATCTGAGTGCTTTCCCATTATGTTAATTCTGGTGAGGTAGAGCTTTAACCCCGTGGTCTTTGCGTGACAAAAGCAACTTCAGAACGTTTTTTCTCTCTCCTCAACCGACTGCCCAACCGAGATAGTTGCTGCGTCCTCGCGTCGACATAGTTCAGGATGACTGTGCTGACTGGACAAGAGGAGTCTGCCAGACAAGTAGAGGATGACTGTGCTGACTGGACAAGAGGAGTCTGCCAGACCCGATCATCGACATAGTACAGGATGACTGTGCTGACTGGAGGACATAGTAAGGATGACTGTGCTGACTAAAGAGGAGTCTGCCAGAAAGTACAGGATGGGGGACTGGACAGAGGAGTCTGCGATCATGACATAGTACAGGATGACTGTGCTGACTGGACAAGAGGAGTCTGCCAGACCCGATCATCGACATAGTACAGGATGACTGTGCTGACTGGACAAGAGGAGTCTGCCATGACAAGTACAGGATGACTGTGCTGACTGGACAAAAGGTAAAAAAAAAGAGACTTGGACGGAGTCTGACAGAGGTGCCAGACAAGTACAGGATGACTGTGCTGACTGGACAAGAGGAGTCTGCCAGACCCGATCATCGACATAGTACAGGATGACTGTGCTGACTGGACAAGAGGAGTCTGCCAGACATAGTACAGGATGACTGTGCTGACTGGACAAGAGGAGTCTGCCAGAGTCAGTACAGGATGATGTGCTGACTCATCGACATAGTACAGGATGACTGTGCTCTGACTGGACACGAGGAGTCTGCCAGACAAGTACAGGATGACTGTGCTGACTGGACAAGTACAGGATGACTGTGCTGACTGGACAGAGGAGTCTGCCAACCCGATCATGACATAGTACAGGATGACTGTGCTGACTGGACAAGAGGAGTCTGCCAGACCCGATCATCGACATAGTACAGGATGACTGTGCTGACTGGACAAGAGGAGTCTGCCAGACCCGATCATCGACATAGTACAGGATGACTGTGCTGACTGGACAAGAGGAGTCTGCCGGACAGATTCGACAAGTACAGGATGACTGTGCTGACTGGAAGGGAGTCTGCAGACAAGTACAGGATGACTGTGCTGACTGGACAAGAGGAGTCTGCCAGACAAGTACAGGATGACTGTGCTGACTGGACAAGAGGAGTCTGCCAGACCCGATCATTGACATAGTACAGGATGACTGTGCTGACTGGACAAGAGGAGTCCGCCAAATGACTGTGCTGACTGGACAAGAGGAGTCTGCCAGACCCGATCATTGACATAGTACAGGATGACTGTGCTGACTGGACAAGAGGAGTCTGCCAGACCCGATCATTGACATAGTACAGGATGACTGTGCTGACTGGACAAGAGGAGTCTGCCAGACCCGATCATCGACAAGTACAATGACTGTCTGACTGAAAAAGGTTAGTACAGGATGACTGTGCTGACTGGACAAGAGGAGTCTGCCAGACCCGATCATGTGACATAGTACAGGATGACTGTGCTGACTGGACAAGAGGAGTCTGCCAGACCCGATCATCGACATAGTACAGGATGACTGTGCTGACTGGACAAGAGGAGTCTGCCAGACCCGATCATTGACATAGTACAGGATGACTGTGCTGACTGGACAAGAGGAGTCTCCCAGACCCGATCATTGACATAGTACAGGATGACTGTGCTGACTGGACAAGAGGAGTCTGCCAGACCCGATCATTGACATAGTACAGGATGACTGTGCTGACTGGACAAGAGGAGTCTGCCAGACCCGATCATTGACATAGTACAGGATGACTGTGCTGACTGGACAAGAGGAGTCTGCCAGACCCGATCATTGACATAGTACAGGATGACTGTGCTGACTGGACAAGAGGAGTCTGCCAGACCCGATCATTGACATAGTACAGGATGACTGTGCTGACTGGACAAGAGGAGTCTGCCAGACCCGATCATTGACATAGTACAGGATGACTGTGCTGACTGGACAAGAGGAGTCTGCCAGACCCGATCATTGACATAGTACAGGATGACTGTGCTGACTGGACAAGAGGAGTCTGCCAGACCCGATCATTGACATAGTACAGGATGACTGTGCTGACTGGACAAGAGGAGTCTGCCAGACCCGATCATTGACATAGTACAGGATGACTGTGCTGACTGGAAAGGGGGGTGATCGACATAGTACAGGATGACTGTGCTGACTGGACAAGAGGAGTCTGCCAGACCCGATCTCATCCCAGTGCACACCATTGTTGTCAGGCTATCTCGGTACAGCATAGCATTTTGGTGAATGCTCCTGTATTGTGCTCACCAATGGCTATCCAGTAACCCAGGGCCTCCTCTAACATGTTAACTAGGTGGGATGCGTCCCACCTAGTGCCGTGAAATCCAACCTAGTGGGGCGAAAAAAAATCACACCTAGTCAAAGGAAGCTGCAATGGAGAAAGCAACCATAAAAAACTTCGTACAGTTCCGGTAGCGGAAGTCATTTTTTTCCTTAGAGCGGTGCATTTTTATCAAGAAGATAAAATGGTAGCAAGTTGACAGCACTTCTCCATAGGTCAAATCGACGAGGAAGGTTCAAATGTTAAATATTTGTGTTAAAAAATGCATCGTACAAAGCCAACAATTTGATCCATTAACGGTGGTATTATAAAAACATGACTTTCTAGACTTTTACGCACACCACAAGAGGAGCGGGGCAACGCGAGCCAGGCCGCATGACATGAGTGACGAGAGCTAGATATTAATATGTGGTCTTTTCTTCGATTTTGCTAAAATTGAGAGGTAGATGAAGATACCTTTGTACCTAGATACCTTTGTAAAAAGACCAGGTGTGTAACGTGGTGGAATGTTCATCGGCTTTTCCTCCCCCAGGCGACACTACCCCCTTTTCTTCGGGAAAAGGGGGTAGTTGCTCCCTCCCTGAGAGACTATGGGGCCCCCAAGAACTGCACCGTGGTTCGGAAAAATAATTGCGCCGGACCCTCTAAAATCCGCTGTGGCCCAAAAATTCACATCGGGGCCCCTGAAAGTAAAAAAATCACATTGAGGACCCCAAAGCATCGCGCAGGGGCCCTGCAAATGTTGCCGAGGGCCACAAAACGCATTGAGCGCCCGATAATCACATTAGGTGCCGAAGAAATCGCTGTGACCTCTAAAAATGGCGCTGTGGGTTCCAAAATGTAGGACAGGGCCCCACAAATCGCACAGGGGCCCTGAAAATCACGCTGGGGCCTCAAAAGGTCCGGCCGGCGCACCCGAAAGAGCGCTCAGAGCGCAAAAAGTCTGGCCGGACCCCTGAAAATCTCGTTTGGGGCCCGAAAAGTCGTGCCGGGACCACTGAAAGTCACCCTGTGGGTCCCAAAAGGTCCGGCCCCTTTTTACACTGGCGTCCCTTGAAAACACGAAAGAAGTCTCGCCGGGGCCGGGGCCCAAGAAGGCTCGCCTGGCCATTGAAAATGACGCTGGGAGGCTAAAAAGACGAGCCGGGCCGTGCCACTGAAAATCGCACTCGGGGCTCAACAGGTCGCACCGGGGCTCAAAAGGTCGCATCGGGGCCCAAAAGTCTCATCGGGACCCCAAGCAATTGAAGCCGGGATAACGAAAAAGTTCAGACGATAAAAACCATTCTGGTGCCCCAACAATCTCACTAAAAGTCCCCCAAAACGTGTCGAGGCAGCTAAACCTCGCAATAGAAATTACGCCGAGGCTAAACAAAAATCGCACTGGGACGGAAAAAAATCGCGTCGCATCCTTTGAAAAATAAATTTGGGTACAAAAGGTCGCGCAGGGGCCCCACAACTTGCAGCTGCACCACAAAATCAATTCTTACCCGGAATATCACTTTGCGGTCTCACAAATCGCGTCAATGAACCCCCCAAAAACGTCGAGTCCCGGAAAATACACTTGCCAAGCCACCGGAAAAAGTCGCACAGGGAGCCCGAAGAATCGTACCGGGACCGAAAAATATCGCGCAGGGGCCTTTAAAAAAATATAACTCTACCCCAAAAAATCACACCACGACTCGATCGAATCGACCCGAGCAGCGGAAAATTAAGAACAGGTCACGAAATAAAATTATCGGAAGGATTTTTCTCCTCTGAAGGGTGTCGTCGCTTGAACAAAAACTCGATGAGCAGCCGCAGTAGCGTACCAAATGGAACATGCCCTCTCTCCATCCTGAGCAGCATGGGCTCCCAAGAATCGTGCCGGGGTTTCCAAAAATCGCGCTGGTGCTCCAATTCCTATCGGGGCCCTCCGAATTCGCGTAGGGGGCTTAAGAAATACAGGCCACAGAAATATCTCACCGGGGATGGAAAATGTACAACGGTGCCCGCCAAAAGCGCGCTGGACCCCAGGTAAGCACAACGCGCCCCGCAAACTCCGGGCGGCCCCCAAACATCTCGTTCTGGACCAAAATTGCCGTCAGTAGTTCCAAAAATTGATGTCGGGGCATCGACAAGTCCCGTCGGGGCTCCGAAAAATTGGCGTCGAGGTCCCCAAATAAGCACAGCTTGGCCCCAAAAATCGCATCGGACCCCAAAAAGATCAAGCCGGAGCCCTCCAAAATAAGGAGTGATTAAAGAAATGCCTGAGCCAGGAAAATCGCTCCGGAGCCCCAAACATAGCACCAGATGCCTTAAACAATCGCGTACGTCCCGTAAAAACGTACTGGGGCTCGAAAATCGCGGAGGGACACAAACATATGGCGCCGGGGTCCCAAAAATAACAGATCGAGATTCGGACATTAGAAAATCAGAAGAGGTCCCCAAAAATCGCGTCGAGCGCAGAACACCGGCGTCGGGTCCCCAGAACCATGCGCCTGGGCTCGAAACTTCGCGCCGGGACCCCAAAAATCGTGCTGGGCCCTACAAATGTGCGTCAGGAGCCCAAAATAAACACAGCAGAACCCTAAGAGCACAACGGGAGGCGGAAAAGGCGCCGGGTCCTCCAAAGCGCACAGAGTCTCGGAAAAAGTGTCCGGGCCTTCAAACATGCGTTGCATGCCTAAATGAGCACACTGGGAGCTCTAAAAATAACACCGTAGGCCCTCAAAGCACACCGGGGCCATAAGACTGCATCAGGACTTCAAAAGACAGGTTATGGCCCGCAAAAAGCGGCATGGACCAAAAAAGAACAAAAAGGCCGGGCACTAAATAAACACATCGGGGTGTTCAAAAACTCCCCGGTACCTAACACAATTAATCGGTGCATAAAAAAGCAACAACACCCTAACAAGAGCCGGTGGTCTAAAAAATGTGCCGGGTCTCTAACAAAAAATGGATGGAGCCCAAAAACATATCCGTAGACGAAGAAAAACGCAACGGATTGAAAAAAATAATACCGAGCCAGGGCCTCGGTTCAGTAGCCAATCTGTGAGCATATTTAACCAAAGAGACGAAGTGCATCAAAGATCAGCGAGTATCCGGACCTCAACCACCAGAAAATATGGGAAGAAAATAACTAATCATCGAATTGGATTTGTCGAATTTTCCCAGCGAACCCCCATGCGAAGCATTCCGTCGCGTAAAATATGGCGCAAGACTATCATGTGGTAGCAATTAGCAAATCGTAGGAGGCCTAGCAGAAACCTTAGAATCGCACGAAGTGTAGTGAATGCGCCGAATGCGCAAGTCGGGCATATACATGCACGAACGTTGGCGTGGTGGGGACCGGGCGTTATGAACTCCAATGCCTGAAATTGGAAAATATTGCGTTTTTAGGTTATTTGCACATACGTAACTTCAGCATTTTGAACTTACTTGTCAAAGGATACCAAAGCAAATCGAACAGGGTGGAGGAGTTAGGGTTGAAATCCGGTGACCCAGAAACGATGGTGATAGATATTGGGCTCCCTTCAAATTTGAAGTTAGCTTCCAAATTGGAAGTTAACTTCCAATTTTGAAGTGGACTTACAAAGTAGCCCGGATAGGAACCTAACCAAACCTAACCTAACCTAACATAACCTAACCTTCCGACTTTTGGAAGTAAACTTCCAAATTTTGAAAACTAGCTTCCAATTTGGAAAGTCTGAACTTCGAAAAATATGAAGGCCTCCTATCCGGGCTGTTTTGGAAGTTAGCTTCCAACTAAGAAATTATGAACGTTGGAAGTTGTGAACTTTTCAAAATGTGAACGCCTCCCCTCTGGCGCATAGTGTTTTGCTCTGAAGGCTCTACACGGCTGTAGCCGCCGTACCGCGATGTTCTTCACGTAGTGTCTCCAAGGAGCCCGGAAATAGGTCACCGCGACCGGAAGTCGCCGCTTCCGGCACAGACAGCAGACCCTCGTGCGGCGTCACGCCAGCCTGACTGCTAATTGTCCCCTCCAACCTTGAACTTGCGTGGCGCGCTCCTACCTACACCTCTGTACTGTCGTGGGCGGTAGACCTTGACGAGGCGTGTCAGTCGGCCCTGGTCATGCAACTTCTCTAGTAAAGCGCGCATTGTGCTTAGGGGGAGCGCGCGTGTGTGCGTGTTGAGGGGGGGGGGGAGTTGCACGCGGTTTTGTGTACTCCCTCATTAAACGATATGACCGGAAGTCGATAGTTTTCTAGGAGCTTCCATAGACATGTACCGGTAAGTATTGTGCCTCCTTTCTGCATATCCCCTTCCCCAACCCAGCGTTTTCGGATTGGGTAGGGATGTCCTCAAAGGAAGCGCCAATTGATTAGCGTGAGGTGAATCTCCCAGCAGGCGCCCCACACACAGTTCCTGTGACTCGTGTGTGGGACATTAGCGTGAGGTGAATCCCCTAGGTGGTGCCCCATACACGGGTCCTGTGACTCGTGTGTGGGACATTAGCGTCAGATGAGTCTCCCAGTGTGCGCCCCACACACGGGTCCTGTGACTCGTGTGTGGGACATTAGCGTGAGGTGAGTCCCCTAGGTGGTGCCCCATGCACGGGTCCTGTGACTCGTGTGTGGGACATCAGCGTGAGGTGAGTCTCCCAGCTGGCGCCCCACACACGTGTCCTGTGACTCGTGTGTGGGATATCAGCGTCAGGTGAGTCTCCCAGCTGGCGCCCCACACACGGGTCCTGTGATTCGTGTGTGCGACATCAGCATCAGGTGAGTCTCCCAGCAGGCGCCCCACACACAGTCCCTGTGACTCGTGTGTGGGATATCAGCGTCAGGTGAGTCTCCCAGCTGGCGCCCCACACACGGGTCCTGTGACTCGTGTGTGGGACATTAGCGTCAGGTGAGTCCCCTAGGTGGTGCCCCACACACAGTTCCTGTGACTCGTGTGTGGGACATCAGCGTCAGGTGGGTCCCCTAGGTGGTGCCCCACACACGGGTCCTGTGACTCGTGTGTGGGACATTAGCGTCAGGTGAGTCTCCTAGGTGGTGCCCCACACACAGTTCCTGTGACTCGTGTGTGGGACATCAGCGTCAGGTGGGTCCCCTAGGTGGTGCCCCACACACGGGTCCTGTGACTCGTGTGTGGGACATTAGCGTCAGGTGAGTCCCCTAGGTGTTTCCCCACACACGTGTCCTGTGACTCGTGTGTGGGACATCAACTGGGAAGCCGGCTGACCAAATGAAACGACTCCCCATTAGGAGCGGGTACTGTTTTAAACACCGAATCTGAAGTCGTTGGGATGGGGAGTCCATACCGCCATTGGAAGACAGTTTTCATCGATGACCGGCCAATCAGGAAGCTCATGAAGAGTTGAATATGGATGTCAAAAAATGAAACAATAGCTAATGTGCGAACTGTGCTAACATATGCTTATTCTACACACATGGGACAATTTGAACAACTTTTGAGTTATTTTGCATGGTGATGCTTTCTGCAGCGACTCAATTTTTCATTACTTTGCCAATCGTTTGATAAATCATCGATGTTGAAAGAGAATATCCAGTATGTAGAGATAAGCTGAATGTTCGTCTTCTTACCTTGAGCCTTCGGAGTATACCCTACTGTGTCATATTATGCGTGTGTCTGACCACCTGCTGCACAGTATCATACAATGACCGATAGTGTGCTCTGCAATCTACCTAAAACAAACGACGGCAAATGTTCCTCTATTTTTCTCACTTACTGTCAATTACAGGCAATTCGTCTCGATATACACAATGTACAGAGCATGCACACATGCAATTATCGCGTCTTTCTGGTTCTCCTAACCTATTGATACCTGTTGGTGCCTATTGGTACTCATTGATACCCGTTGGTACCCATTTATGCCCATTGGTGTGGGGCCACAACCCTTTCACCTTGTGTGGGGCTCATTGGTACCTATTGACACCCATTGGTGTGTGGGGCCACAATCCATTCACCTTGTGTGGGGCCCATTGCCACCCATTGGTACCGATTCGTCACGTGAAGCAGCTTCAGTATTCACGACGCAGCCACCAATACCGGCACAAAGCAGCAGTGCGGTTACATTCTCCTTGGCAGCGCGTGCGCCACTGGTCTGGTGACCTCTCCAACCTTGATATGGGCTCCACCGGTAACGCAGAACGTCAGTTCGGATGACCTCAACTGCCGGGAGGCACGCAAAAGCGTCGCGCCGGCAACATGTGTAAAGCGTGTAAAGCGTCGACGAAAGGAATCGGCCCCATCAAACATGCAACGCCTTCAGGCGCAGTGGTACATTGTGAGCTTATCGTGATGATTCTGTCTGCCGCTCACAGCCGCTTGCGATGTACATGGAGACACTGCCTGATGGATTATCGATTAACAAATGACGAAACAACAATGGGAACTACACGTTATCATCGTATTGTTTTTTGTTGTTTAATGGGGACATTGCACGTAATGCAATGCTGAATGTGATGCATGGAGGCAATACATGAATGTTATGCTGAAGATATGCATGGAGGAAATACAGGCATGCATGAGGAAATTTAACAAGTGAACAAAACCTGTGGGAAGTTTCTCTGACTTTATAGGAAAACGGATTGTATTCATTCGTCAAAAAACGCATAATCGATTAATGAACCTGTTAACCTATGCATGACCTAACTCTGCAGATTATTATGAGTTGCTTATCAAGGTTGTGCTATGCTCGAAGTGCGAGAAGGCCAACATAATATTTTCATTCTGTCCTATTTTATATTGCTGTATTACGTACCTTTTCACATTAATTGCTGTATTGCGTATTTATTCACACTAATTGCTGTCCTACGTATCGTTTCCCCATAATTACTGTATCACGTATATATTCACACTAAGTACTGTATTGCGTATCTTTTCACACTAATTACTGTATTACGTATCTTTTGACTCGAATTGCTTTATTACGTATCAATGGCATGACTTTATTAATTTTTTTCTTGCATTAAATAACCGATCAAATTACATAATTACATAAGCTACCGAATGTATGCAAGTTTTGAATCCGCCAAGTTGCGTATTTCAATCAGGAGTATGCATTTTTTTCCGTTTGTGACGTAAGTTCATATTGACCTCTCAGCATCTGCTCCAACAGTAATGTTTCGCTCTTCCCAATGGAAGTGCTGTCAGCTACATATCGAGAAGAATTACATGACGTAATCTGCACCCAACTGAAATAATTCAATATTGCTATGACTGAAGATGATTTTGTCTGTGGACTTTCCACACGTAGCAATGGTGCAGTTCCATGTGCCAGTTTTCCTCACCACTAACGCCTTTTTGTCCCATACCATTAACGTTTCTCACGCCCTTCAGGTTTAACATGGGATCCTGCGAAGTTTTCCCCACCACTATCACCTTTTTGTCCCTTACCACTAACGCCTCTCATACCATTCAGGTTTAATATGGGGTCTTGCGGAGTTTCCCCCACCACTAACGCATTTTTCCCCACCACTAGCGCCTTTTTGTCCCATACCACTAACGCCTCTCATGCCCTTCAGGTTTAACATGGGATCCTGCGGAGTTTCTCCACCACTAACGCCTTTTTTGTCCCAGCCAATGTATGCGGCCTCTTCGCAATATAATCGATGTTATAAAGCGTCGCTAGTGGACTCACTTAGTATGTGGAGACCAGCAATGTGCACAACCTGGACTTAGCTGGAGTAAATGAACTTGAGGTGTTAAGCAATGACTGGGAAAGGGATGGAGCTGCTGATGAGGGTTTCGCAACAGGTGGGACTTGACTCGACAGCGGCTGCGGCTGCTGACGAGTGATGAGGGTGTCGCAACAGGTGGGACTTGACTCGACAGCGGCTGCGGCTGCTGACGAGTGATGAGGGTGTCGCAACAGGTGGGACTTGACTCGACAGCCGTTGCGGCTGCTAACGAGTGATGAGGGTGTCGCAACAGGTGGGACTTGACTCGACAGCGGCTGCGGCTGCTGACGAGTGATGAGGGTGTCGCAACAGGTGGGACTTGACTCGCCAGCCGCTGCGTCTGCTGACGAGCAACTGACCTATCTCAGGTGGCGCACTGTGCAGTCAAGTTGTACCCGATGAACTTCACGCCCGTCACTGGCAGCTGGATTTCCTGGCCTGTTCGACAATCAGTGATTGCGGAATCAAAGTGCCAGTAGTGAACGGTACGCTAAGCCGCATACACATCGGTTCAAAGTGCCAGTAGCGAACTGGATGCACATCGGCTCTGCCCAGTCTGGCAGACTTCAGGTTACAGACAATACCGGTGTGTGCGTGGTGTTGAGAACAGGAATGTGTCATGGTCCGGTGTAATGGATCCGGCGTAATGGATCCGGTGGAACAGGTCCAAGTGGTTCGTTCGACACCAATGGCTGAGCACGGCACACTCATGCCTTAATATATATATATATATATATATATATATATATATATATATATATATATATATGTATCTATATATGAAACACATGTACACACACCTACACACATGGTGTGTAAGTATACAGCGCATGTGTGTGCACACATGTGAACATCTACACACATGGTGCATAGGCATAGAGAGCATGTGTGTGCACACATGTGAACACCTACACACATGTGAACGCCTCCGTACGCATATGTACAGAGGTACACCGCCATGGATAACGACCACTGGTGGCACCAAGGCTGTAGCATCCCCTCAAATTATTTAAGCTGTTGTCGCATTGCATGCAGCGAGTCAACCTCAGCACCTCTCGTTCCTCCTTTCCGAAAATTCGTGGCGACGCTTTTGATACGAGGTTCAAGGAAAAACGGCTTTCCGTATCACGTCTTCTCACTTTGCTTCATGACGTCTTTGATGGTCAACTTCCTCAGCGTTTCCGCTTTCTCTGTTCGTCGCGGTGCCCTGGCCATGCTGGCTACGTCACCGTGAAAATGTTGAGCTTGCTTCCCGCTTCAGCAATTCACGTCACCCCGCATGCCAGTTGGCCAAATGAATCACAACGGGCTGTGACCTAGCTCGTGCAGCGCCACATGATCGTGGCCCGGGGTCGCCACGCGGACCACTGGGTCACACGACCCTCGTCGACAAACAAGCGTGTTCATGTCGTAAAGCGGTCACGAGTATCCGTTGTAGAGCCGTCGAGACGACCGCCCGCACGGTCACCAGTATCCACTGTAGAGCCGTCGAGACGACCCCCGCACTGTCACCAGTATCCACTGTAGAGCCGTCGAGACGGCCCCCTCCCCGCACGGTCACCAGTATCCACTGTAGAGCCATCGAGACGGCCCCCTCCACCGTACGGTCACCAGTATCTAGTGTAGAGCCGTCGAGACGACCCCCGCACGGTCACCAGTATCCACTGTAGAGCCATTGAGACGGCCCCCTCCCCCGCACGGTCACCAGTATCTACTGTAGAGCGGTCGAGACGGCCCCCTCCCCGCACGGTCACCAGTATTCACTGTAGAGCCATTGAGACGGCCCCCTCCCCCGCACGGTTACCAGTATCCACTGTAGAGCCGTCGAGACGGCCCCCTCCCCCGCACGGTCACCAGTATCCACTGAGGAGTCGGCGATACGAAGGAGCAAGGCACCTTTTGAAATACATATTTTCTTTAAATGCTATAGACGATAACCAAGGCAACGATTTCCTGTTGGAAAGACATGATTTCTGTCCTTTTCCCCAAGACTATGCGGCCAAGTTTCAGTTGAAATGTCCGGCTAGGTGTTGGTTTAGCTTCGTACTGCGGGCCGGGCGAGGTGTCTAGGTTCAAGTCAGGTAATATGCTAGTGCCAGATTGCGCTATAGACCAGGCTCAGTTTACTTGTCAGGGTCTGCCTCAGATTACGTGTTAGACCAGGCTCAGTCTAGGCATTAGACCAGGCTTAGTTTACGTGTCAGGCCTGGTCTCAGATTACGTGTTAGACCAAGTTCAGTTTACGCGATAGACCAGGCGCGGTTTGCGTATTAGACTAGGTTCAGTTTGCGTATCAGACCAGGCTCAGTTTTCGTGTCGTCTTAGCCTCAAATTACGTGTTAGACTAGGCGCAGTTTATATATGGAAAATATATGCTGTTGTTTTATATGGCGTCGCCTGCCTCTCACCCCGGCAGGAAGGGTGACCATCGCAGGGAATCGAACCCAGTCCCTCAGGTCTCCCAGACTCCTAGTTTATCCACTGAACTACCGACGACTTGGGTGATGGACATGGGAATAGTCGGAGGTAACAAGAAGTCCATGCGTCCTCCATTTTTCATGATCCTAAACATTAATCATATGAAGCAATGTGACGTTGGTTCATTTCTTCTTACCATCTTCTGCATCCCTATTTTGGGTGTTCAGTTGGTCAATATGGCAAAGTGCTGAAATCATTATCGTAAGCTGGACAGTAAACACACTGTTATAGTTGCAAACACGTCGGCAAATTGTATGGTGCATCATTGCTTACATAGGCAATACCAGGGCTTGCCTTATGTTTGCAACGATTCGTACATACAAACAAACAAACAAACACACACACACACACACACACACACACACATATATATATATATATATATATATATATTTATATTACTAAACGGTGCTGGGAAAGGAATTTTGCTGTCAAGTTCTAAAAAACACTTTGCAAGTGCACGAAGGTCGACTGCAAAGTATTTTTTAGAACGACATAGCAAAATTCCTTCTCTAGCACAAGCTTAGTAAAGTATTTCTCGGCCAGTTATTTCCTGAACTGTAATGGATGAACTGCAGAGACCTAGTTTTTATTGGCTACTAACTGTAACAGCCACTTGGTTGATGATGATCATTGTGACAACCATGTTCAACGTTCAGAAAATGTCGCCGACAAAAGTACTTCAAGCGAACCACAACAGAGGAAGGCAACGCGAGATACAGTATTGGTTCCACCGATTGGCACTTGAAACGAAAAGCATAGGTTTCAGAGAAGCTGTTCCAGCATGAGCCCTAATGCTCTCAAGGTAGCAATTAATGAGTTTTCGTAGTGGTAAAATGAGCAGCATTGTTGTATATACGATATAAATGCAACCGTATGCTGACAATCATGTCCGTATAGTCATTCCAAATAACATAAGTTGAACATATTTCGCCCACCGGGCTTCTTCAGTTCCAGTACCTACGTACACATTTCAAACACACTACGAACAAACGGAATCGCAACACAAACTCGGCTGGGAAATCAATGTGTTAGTCAGTAATCGCTTGTTGTTATGCATTGTTATAGTTTGATTAGCATTTCTTTATGGTTATTTATCAAGTCGCAAGTAATGCGGATTTATAGTGCTAATGTGTGCAGTATTGTTGTATATTCGATTTCAAATATAACTGCATGTTCAAAATTATTTCAAAGTAATCATACAACTATTAAATACCCAACCTGAATATATTTTCCACACTGCGGCTCCTTCAGTTCAAGCACACATTTAATAAATACATTTAATAATCGAAAAAAGAACTCGATCAAGAAAGCAATGATTTCGCTAGCAATCGCTTGATTTTCGGCATCAAAAAAAGATTACCATGCATCAAGGTAGTAATGTCGAATATATTCCGGAACATAATGTGTGAGAGTGAGATGTAATTAATAGATAATATAATTAAATCGCCTTGCTGGAGGATGCAGAGCGAGAGTGCAGAATAACATTCTTTTCATACTCTTACTCTACATCCTAGAATCGGCCGTTTAACACGCAGTGCTGTTTTGACGGCATGAGTAAATACCACCCACCAAGGACCGTATCACCCAGCGTTTTTCTAACGTCGTCGCGTGCTGTGTTATTCCCGGCACTTGTTCAGCGGCAGGCATTGCCGTTTTGGTCTGGCGTGCGAGTCGGACAGGTGGGTGTGCCGGACCAGTGGCCCGCTGCTGGCGGAACGGCCACTACTCTCGGCGACCTGGCGTGACACCGCACCGGCCGGCAGCCGGTCCGGAGCGGAGGTGTTGTGCCGGCCGACCGACGCCGGCCGCCGCTGCCCTGACCGGACAACGGTCAGTGGGGTGACTCGGCCGGCAGCCGGTCCGGAGCGGAGGTGTTGTGGCGGCCGACCGACGCCGGCCGCCGCTGCCCTGACCGGACAACGGTCAGTGGGGTGACTCGGCCGGCAGCCGGTCCGGAGCGGAGGTGTTGTGGCGGCCGACCGACGCCGGCCGCCGCTGCCCTGACCGGACAACGGTCAGTGGGGGTGACTCGGCCGGCAGCCGGTCCGGAGCGGAGGTGAGGTGCCGGCCGACCGACGCCGGCCGCCGCTGCCCTGACCGGACAACGGTCAGTGGGGTGACTCGGCCGGCAGCCGGTCCGGAGCGGAGGTGTTGTGCCGGCCGACCGACGCCGGCCGCCGCTGCCCTGACCGGACATGGTCAGTGGGGTGACTCGGCCGGCAGCCGGTCCGGAGCGGAGGTGTTGTGGCGGCCGACCGACGCCGGCCGCCGCTGCCCTGACCGGACAACGGTCAGTGGGGTGACTCGGCCGGCAGCCGGTCCGGAGCGGAGGTGTTGTGCCGGCCGACCGACGCCGGCCGCCGCTGCCCTGACCGGACAACGGTCAGTGAGGTGACGTGGCAGACAGCCGCCGCTACCCTGACCGGACAATGGTCAGTGAGGTGACGTGTCAGACAGCCGCCGCTGCCCTGACTGGACAATGGGTCAGTGAGGCGACGTGTCAGACAGCCGCCACTGCCCTGATCGGACAATGGTCAGTGAGGTGACGTGTCAGACAGCCGCCACTGCCCTGACCGGACAATGGTCAGTGAGGTGATGCGGCAGACAGCCGCCGCTGCCCTGATCGGACAATGGTCAGTGAGGCGACGTGTCAGACAGCCGCCGCTGCCCCGATCGGACAATGGTCAGTGAGGCGACGTGTCAGACAGCCACCACTGCCCTGACCGGACAATGGTCAGTGAGGTGACGCGTCAGACAGCCGCCGCTGCCCTGACCGGACAATGGTCAGTGAGGTCACGCGTCAGACAGCCGCCACTGCCCTGACCGGACAATAGTCAGTGAGGCGACGTGTCAGACAGCCGCCACTGCCCTGACCGGACAATGGTCAGTGAGGTGACGTGTCAGACAGCCGCCGCTGCCCTGACCGGACAATGGGTCAGTGAGGTCACGCGTCAGACAGCCGCCGCTACCCTGATCGGACAATGGTCAGTGAGGCGACGTGTCAGACAGCCGCCGCTGCCCTGACCGGACAATGGTCAATGAGGTGACGTGTCAGACAGCCGCCGCTGCCCTGATCGGACAATGGTCAGTGAGGCGACGCGTCAGACAATGGTCAATGAGGTGACGTGTCAGACAGCCGCCGCTGCCCTGACCGGACAATGGTCAGTGAGGTGACGTGTCAGACAGCCGCCACTGTCCTGATCGGACAATGGTCAGTGAGGCGACGCGTCAGACAATGGTCAATGAGGTGACGTGTCAGACAGCCGCCGCTGCCCTGACCGGACAATGGTCAGTGAGGCGACGCGTCAGACAATGGTCAATGAGGTGACGTGGCAGACAGCCGCCGCTACCCTGACCGGACAATGGTCAGTGAGGTGACGTGTCAGACAGCCGCCGCTGCCCTGACTGGACAATGGGTCAGTGAGGCGACGTGTCAGACAGCCGCCACTGCCCTGATCGGACAATGGTCAGTGAGGTGACGTGTCAGACAGCCGCCACTGCCCTGACCGGACAATGGTCAGTGAGGTGATGCGGCAGACAGCCGCCGCTGCCCTGATCGGACAATGGTCAGTGAGGCGACGTGTCAGACAGCCGCCGCTGCCCCGATCGGACAATGGTCAGTGAGGCGACGTGTCAGACAGCCACCACTGCCCTGACCGGACAATGGTCAGTGAGGTGACGCGTCAGACAGCCGCCGCTGCCCTGACCGGACAATGGTCAGTGAGGTCACGCGTCAGACAGCCGCCACTGCCCTGACCGGACAATAGTCAGTGAGGCGACGTGTCAGACAGCCGCCACTGCCCTGACCGGACAATGGTCAGTGAGGTGACGTGTCAGACAGCCGCCGCTGCCCTGACCGGACAATGGTCAGTGAGGTGACGCGTCAGACAGCCGCCGCTACCCTGACCGGACAATGGTCAGTGAGGCGACGTGTCAGACAGCCGCCGCTGCCCTGACCGGACAATGGTCAATGAGGTGACGTGTCAGACAGCCGCCGCTGCCCTGATCGGACAATGGTCAGTGAGGCGACGCGTCAGACAATGGTCAATGAGGTGACGTGTCAGACAGCCGCCGCTGCCCTGACCGGACAATGGTCAGTGAGGTGACGTGTCAGACAGCCGCCACTGTCCTGATCGGACAATGGTCAGTGAGGCGACGCGTCAGACAATGGTCAATGAGGTGACGTGTCAGACAGCCGCCGCTGCCCTGACCGGACAATGGTCAGTGAGGTGACGCGTCAGACAGCCGCCGCTGCCCTGACCGGACAACGGTCAGTGAGGTCAAGCGTCAGACAGCCGCCGCTGCCCTGACCGGACAATGGTCAGTGAGGCGACGTGTCAGACAGCCGCCGCTGCCCTGACCGGACAATGGTCAGTGAGGCGACGCGTCAGACAATGGTCAATGAGGTGACGTGTCAGACAGCCGCCGCTGCCCTGACCGGACAATGGTCAGTGAGGCGACGTGTCAGACAGCCGCCACTGCCCTGACCGGACAATGGTCAGTGAGGCGACGTGTCAGACAGCCGCCACTGTCCTGACCGGACAATGGTCAGTGGGTTGACGCGACAGACAGCCGCCGCACGTGACTCCGCCCACTGCCGCCTCCACGTCATCTGGCGACGCTCCGAGGCGAGCAAAGTGCCAGCCAGTGTCTTTCCCTTCTGCAGCAATTTCACGCTCTGCGAAATGGTCTGCCGTGGCCGGGTGACTTTGTATGGCTGGCTAACTCAGATGTTTTGTTGATCCCTTGCCGCAATTGTCGGCATATGTCTCCAGAAGTCTTACCGTGCTTTTTATGCTCGTGGGATTGTTGTTCTGTTTTCCATGCCGCGGTCAAAGTTAGTTGGTCATGAATACCAAGGCAACGTTTTTACAAACATAAAGACGAAGACCGAGGTAGCCATACACACACACACAGACACATACACAAGCACATACATATATATATATATATATATATATATATATATATATATATATATATATATATATACATATATATATACACACATATAGCTATTTTGGACACCATGTTTGCTAACGCAGTGTTTCTGAATGCACTACTGCTTCAGTGAGCACGAAAATCCACGCGCCCATGGATGACATGAACCGGAACGGATGGGCGCCGTCGGCTTAACACGTAACCAAGCGGTAACGGCGTGACCGTGGCCGTGCCAATTCCCATCTCGTGCACACTCAACATCCAGCACCGCCTACTTCCGGGCAGACGTGAGCCTCGCCGGAGCGGCCGTCACACCCAGCTGGCTGTCGCGGCCGATTTCCGTTGGCTTCTCTGGCTGGCGTCCAACAGCTGTCGCCGCTGTCGCCGGAACGATGGCGACAACGGAGCCGACGGCGAGGCCGGCTGTACACCGGACATGTTGAAGCACACCGGCCGGTCTTGGGGTGACATGATGAAGCACACCGGCCGGTCTTGGGGTGACATGATGAAGCACACCGGCCGGTCTTGGGATGACATGATGAAGCACACCGGCCGGTCTTGGGGTGACATGATGAAGCACACCGGCCGGTCTTGGGATGACATGATGAAGCACACCGGCCGGTCTTGGGATGACATGATGAAGCACACCGGCCGGTCTTGGGATGACATGATGAAGCACACCGGCCGGTCTTGGGATGACATGATGAAGCACACCGGCCGGTCTTGGGGTGACATGATGAAGCACACCGGCCGGTCTTGGGATGACATGATGAAGCACACCGGCCGGTCTTGGGGTGACATGATGAAGCACACCGGCCGGTCTTGGGGTGACATGTTGAAGCACACCGGCCGGTCTTGGGGTGACATGATGAAGCACACCGGCCGGTCTTGGGGTGACATGATGAAGCACACCGGCCGGTCTTGGGGTGACATGATGAAGCACACCGGCCGGTCTTGGGGTGACATGATGAAGCACACCGGCCGGTCTTGGGGTGACATGATGAAGCACACCGGCCGGTCTTGGGGTGACATGATGAAGCACACCGGCCGGTCTTGGGGTGACATGATGAAGCACACCGGCCGGTCTTGGGGTGACATGATGAAGCACACCGGCCGGTCTTGGGATGCGTCGAGTGACACTGCGCCATGCTTTGAGGTTGTCGGCGGTTGTTTGCCGAGCATGTGTGACGTGATAGAAACAACACTACCCCCACTGAGCAGCTGGCAGTATATGTAGTGCCGACCGAAAGTAGAAGCTAATGATACAGCATCTTTTAGTTCTGGTGTGAGTAATTGTGCTTCTGTAGTTGGCATCATCACACGGAGTCATGCTCATACATCATGGACACACATGTGGTCTGCATATGAGCTCCGTGCCCAGCTTAATCCACACTGGGCGATTTGAGTAACGATGTACAGATCCCGTAGCTGTAGCCAGCTAGTAAGTTTCATATTATTGATATCCGCCCCGCTACCAGCGTAGTTTTATATCACCGGTATCGGCCCCTGTACCAGCTTAGTTTCATATCACTGGTATCGACCCCATTAGCAGCGTAGTTTCAATCACCGATATCGGCTCCTTTACTAGCTTAGCTTCATATCACTGGTATCGGTCCCGTTACCAGCGTAGTTTCAATCACCGATATCGGCCCCTTTACCAGCTTGGTTTCCTATCACCGGTATCGGCCCCGTTACCAGCGTAGTAACGTGGCGGCTCTCGCAGGCAGTGGCACTGCCGTGTCCTGTGCCTCGTACGTACCCAGGTCGGGCGGCTTCCAGACCGCCTCGTCATCGCCCGGCGTGCACTCGTAGTCACGCCCCTGTCAACGACGTCACGCCTGACTGGCGTTCGTGCTGGGCGGCCGGTCACCTTCGCTGCTGCTGACTGGGCGGCCCAGCGGCACTGAGCCGAATACAGTGAGGACCGAGGACAGTGGAGCTGGTGATTGCCGCACATGGTTGGCCCACATTTCGTGTCCTCACCGGGTCAATTAGTATCTGTCGATCAGCCTCGCGAACACACACCAAGGGCTGAAGCTGAAGTGACAGGGTTGGCAGGCATGCCGTTCGGTTTCAAGTGCATTGACCAGACTCATGGAGAACGGCGGCTATAGAAGCTGACCGGTGGCTACAGCTGCTGATCTCACCTTTGCCTGCTATCTCCAACACGCTGAGAAAAGGGAGCTCTTCTGGAAGAGAAGTACTCATGCATCATAAGCAGAGAATAACATGCTTTGCTTAAAGCAAGACCCAAACAATCAGACACAAGCATTGGCATGGCATTGGCACCATTAAGGCGTTGGACGAGCGAAGGAAAAGAGCAGGAGCTATGGGGCTCCCCTGCTGCACCACGTATCTAGCACCGTATCGGGACAGGGACTTTTGTTCCGACCGCAACGGCGCTCTGTGGGCGGTTGTGTTCGGTCGGAAGGAGAGCGTTGGTGCTGTAGTTATACAGTGATAAATAATTTGTGGAAAAGGGTGGAATATACCACTTTCTGAACACTAGTTAGACACCCTTTCCAAGGACGTATCGACATCGTGATTGTCGATGTGTGCTTATGAAGTCTCCATGACTTGCTCCTAATAGTATTTTGCGTATAAGTAGCACACCATTACAAATTTTTGCACAAGCATCTCGTGACACAAATCCAGATACGGAGATTATCTATGATGTGGTGTGTGAAACAATGCAATCTGTTTATAACATGGCATTGCAATCGTTATCATTAACATAGGTGTCCATGTATTAGGTGTCTCCAAAATTAAATACAAAACATACACTGATGAGTATGCACCTACCTGCACTATTGGCTCAAATGGAGCTTGAAGGACTGGAACGATATTATAATTGGCATGCTTCCACGGCAGATTTCTGCATCCTACTGTACTCGTTTCGGCATCTCACACCTAATGAAAAACCATTATTTGAACACTGTAGATATATATATATATATATATATATATATATATATATATATATATATATATATATATATATATATATATATATATATATATAATATGCATCAATGTACCTACTTATATATAATTTCAGGGAGGCGACGCCTCTCAGGTGGGAAGTGGCCGAGTTGCGGGTCATGGGATGATTTGTACAGAGGTGGAGGCCCCAGGGACGGGTGCAGCCACTCATTTTACTCCAGTCCCGTTTGCTGGCTGGAGCGGCGGCTTGGTGCTCTCGGCCGGCGGAGGAATGCGCGCCTGGTGGGCTGTGGCGGCGCCGACCGTGGCCGTGACGTCACCATCGGCCGTGGCCGTGACGTCACCATCAGCCGCTGAGCACTCCGTCCACTTGTGCGGTATGCCACCGGCGACATAACGGAGGGGGGAGGGGGAGGGGACGTGACGGGCGGCGGCCGTACCGTGGTAGCTGTACACGCCGCAATGCTCAGTAACCCGGCATATAGGTTGGGGTCTCGGCTGAACACCATGGACTGGAGACGGGTCGCTGATGACGTCTAACGTCCCCCCCCCCTCTCTCTCTCTTTTCCACGCAGGGTTTCCAGTGACATTTGGAGACTTGTGATGACCTGGGATGGGGACAGGTGTGCTCTTGGTTGATAATTATCAATTGGTGTACATTGACCTCATGTGCAGCTCTGTCATACGTGGGCAAAATAACATTTTGCAACTTTCTAATTGGAGCAGGAATATCCAATTCATAGTACCGAACCTAAAAGCATGGTCTACTTGGTGACGTCATAACTAATGACGTCTAGCGAATTTGCCCAGCTCTGCCAGTCGGCGGCGGTGGAATCCAGTAAGGCAACTGTCAGCATGCCGAACCCTCTCCCAGTCGGTTGCGGTCACAGCCATTACAACTGTGAGCATTCCGTCTCTTCTCCCAATCGGCGGCGACTACACCCAGCAAGACAACAGTCAGCATGCCGAATCCGGTCCCAGTCGGTTGCGGTGACGGGACCATATCATAACATCCAAGGTTCATTTACTACGAAAGTTATAACGTCCAAAGCTTACAACGTCCAAGGATAATAACGTCCAAAAAGCTAAATCAAATCCAAAATGTTTCCGAGAGGGTTCGTTCACAATGTTCAAAGTTCGTGACGTCCAACGATCACAACCTCCAAAGCTGGCCTCAGGGGAGCGTTCATAGCGTTCAAAGTTCATTTACGTCCAACGATCATGAAGTCCAAGAATATTTGCCAAATTGTCCGCTAGAGTAACCGGTAAAACTCCTGTCATGCTAAGACAGGAGAGACCAGTGTAGGTCGATGCCCTAACCAAGTAAGCTGTCTGGTCGGCGGTCATCATTATCATTTCGGCATCCCTCTCGAATATGTCTAGTCGTCGGTCACCATTACTACTTCGTCATTCCTCTCGAATACGTCGGGATCTCGTCTTACCGCCGTGCATCAGGCAGGTAAAAGAGTAGTGCTGTGTTGGATCACGAGCCACGTGATCGTCTCTGGGAACGACCTAGCGGATGCTGATGCAAAACGTGCGTTGCTAGCTCCATGCTTTCGAACTCTACCGCTCCCTGCCCATGGTCACTTCCGAACCATTTCTACGTATGTGCTCACAAAGTGGCAAGCTTCTTGGAACGCACTACTTGATAATAAGCTGAGAGCGATCAAGCATCGTCTCGAAAAAATGGAGTTCGTGCTTGCGTATGAATAGGCGACACGAAGTAGCGTTGTGCCGCTTGAGAATAAGGCACACATATGCCACTCACTCGTACTTGCTGACTGGTAATGAGTTTTATATTAACCACGCTGCCCGAAATGTCACGTACGTCTATCTGTGCGCCACGTCCTGTTCTCCTGCCTCGGTTATGAAGAGGAGCGTAGAAGTCACTTTGGGTGCGTTCAGTCACTGTCACTCAGTGAAGGTTTGGGCAACGACTCGGGTATTGTCCAACCGGGGAAACTTTTTGATTACCTCGCCAAAGTATCATTTTCAGTAATATATGCACCATGCCGAAAAGGTTTAATTATGCCATGACGTATTTTGCGTACCGTTTGTTGCTATGAGTACGGAATAGCAGTATTCTACAAAGTCAGCTAGCATATGCAATATACCGAAGCGTAAATTACTTACTGTTATGGGCGCTACATGACCAATGGAGTCGATGCGCCCTAAAGCCCAAATAACAAACTAACTAACTAACGAATAGGTCTGGTCGGCGGTCATCATTACCAATTCGTCATCCCTCCCGAAAATGTTTGGTCGGCGGTCAGCATTGCCATCTGATCCTTCTCGAATATGTCTGGTCTGAGGTCATCATTACCATTTGATCATCCTTCTAGTATATGTCTGGTCTGCGGTCATCATTACCATACGATCATCCTTCTCGAATATGTCTGGTCGGCGGTCATCATTACCCTCTCGAATATGTTTGGTCACTATTTGATTGGTCATCATTGATTTGGTCATCATACCATTTGATCATCCCTCTCGAATATGCATGTCATGTGCCCGCAAATGCCGACGCGGTTTCTCATTTCCAGTGGTCTAAGCACCTGGTGAAATGTTGAACATCGGAGCCCACACATTGAGGAAAGGTTGCGGGGGAAGAAGAATCACAGCGCGTCTGAGACTGTGTACACCAACATATTCTGTCATCTGGCTCCTGCCGCCACTGTCCACCTGCCATTGCGTGGACGCTCCATGGACGTTCTGAGACTGTGTACACTCGGTACACATTGCCCACCTGCCATTGTGTGGACGCGTCATGAGTGCTCTGAGACTGTGTACACTCGGTACACATTGCCCACCTGCCATTGTGTGGACGCGTCATGAGTGCTCTGAGACTGTGTACACTCGGTACACATTGCCCATCTGACATTGTGTGGACGCTCCATGGATGGTTGCTTTCTCGGTGTGAGCCTCGGAGTGAGAGTATGCAGCGTTGCTTTTGTTATCAATACGTTTCCAATTGTTTTGTCTGATTTGCGGGAGCCCTGCTCCCAGTTCGCTGAATTGAGAACTCGTGCCTGGGTTCACCTCGTCCTCACAGCAGCTGTTCATTTGCAAACATATTCCAGTCAAACGGTAGGATGGTGAGCTCACCAAAATAATTAACTCTCCGCATGCGACGACCTGATTAATTTCTTATTGCTGGCATTGCACTCCGACGCTGTGCCTCATCTGCTCTCCAGAGCAAAAACACAGCCGACAGGAGCAAAACCACACGCAACGGAGAGCAAACCACAGCCGCACACGGCGAAAAAACACACGCGACAACCGCAGACAAAAACACAGCCGCACACCGGCAGACAAAAACCACACACCGCACAAACGTGGAGTACCAAAAAACACGCCTGCTACAACCGTGCAGACAACATAACAATGCCTGCTACGACCGTGTGAGAGCCAACATAACACCACGCCTGCTACAAACGTGTGAGGATCCAACATACACCACCACGCCTGCTCACAACCGTGTGAGACAACATACACCTCACCACGCCTGCACGACCGTGCAGAGCCAACATAACCTACCATCTGCCTGCTCACGACCGTGCGGAGCCAACAACACCTACCATCTGCCTGCTCACGACCGTGCAGTAGCCAAATACACCACCACGCCTGCCACGACCGGCAGGAGCCAACACACCCACCACGCCTGCTCACGGACCGTGCAGTGAGCCAACATCCAATGCTCACGAAAAGCAAAACCACACCGCCACCGGAGCAAAACACCACCCGCCACCGGGAGAAAAACCACGCCTCTCACTGCCCCCTCACCACGCCTGCACACCGTGAGCAACAACCACCACCCGCCACCGGTGGAGATACATCTGCCTGCTCACGGACCGTGTCGAGTGAGCCAACATACACCTCACCATCTGCCCGAATATCGGGGAACGCACACAGCTTTGGTGGGACATGACCAGTTGCTGGTCACGCATTCAGCCACACTTGTCATGCTCGTTGTGACCAATAGCCCGCCGCAGTGTCACCCAGGGCGTCAGGGGAGCCACACTTGCCGTGCTCGTTGTGACCAATAGCCCACCGCAGTGTCACCCAGGGCGTCAGGGGAGCCACACTTGCCGTGCTCGTTGTGACCAATAGCCCACCGCAGTGTCACCCAGGGCGTCAGGGGAGCCACACTTGTCATGCTCGTTGTGACCAATAGCCCACCGCAGTGTCACCCAGGGCGTCAGGGGAGCCACACTTGTCATGCTCGTTGTGACCAATAGCCCGCTGCAGTGTCACCCAGGGCGTCAGGGGAGCCACACTTGTCATGCTCG
Source organism: Ashinkailepas kermadecensis (assembly GCA_034440615.1). Classification (NCBI taxonomy): domain Eukaryota; kingdom Metazoa; phylum Arthropoda; class Thecostraca; family Neolepadidae; genus Ashinkailepas; species Ashinkailepas kermadecensis. The sequence goes on from JAOTOM010005000.1 coordinate 498,650, forward strand.
TTGTGACCAATAGCCCACCGCAGTGTCACCCAGGGCGTCAGGGGAGCCACACTTGTCATGCTCGTTGTGACCAATAGCCCACCGCAGTGTCACCCAGGGCGTCAGGGGAGCCACACTTGCCGTGCTCGTTGTGACCAATAGCCCGCCGCAGTGTCACGCAGGGCGTCAGGGGTGAACGACCTTACCTAGTTGATGGAGCGGTTGCCCCGTCTCTAACCTAAAATTCTCATCACCAATTTTGTGGTTCATCTTCTGAACGCTGTCAGTCATTCAGAACTTGAGATTGCCTACTTCATGTTATTCTTATTATTTTTGAAATAGAAGTATGCATATTGTTGTTTTAGCCCATGCATATGATCAGCATGTACAACATACTTCAACAAGTATTTTAAAGACGTCCGAAAATGCATTGTGAAATGGAAAGCATGAGTAGGAACGTAGACAAGAAAATTATAATTATCACTGAATATTATCATCCATTTTTCCACCAACACGTTTTGCGACAGCGCACCTCTGTAGGTTACCAGTCTGCTTACGCCAGTCGGACAACAATGTTGGTCAGCAGCGACCAAGCAACGGTAACTGTCCTCTGGCCAAATATGTGTTGTCACAACATCGCATCGCACCGCATCGGCACGGCATCGTGGCGCATCGGCACGGCATCGTGGCGCGTGAGGAATCGTCGCGGTATTGCAGCTCACGAGGCGTCGTCGCAACATCACATCGGCGGCATTGTTGCGGTATGGTGACGCGAGGTGTCGTCGTGGTATGGTGACGCGAGGTGTGGTCACGGTGTGGTGGCGCGAGGTGTCGTCGCGGTATGGTGACGCGTGGTGTCGTCGCGGTATCGTGACGCGAGGTGTCGTCGCGGTATCGTGACGCGAGGTGTCGTCACGGTGTGGTGGCGCGAGGTGTCGTCACGGTATGGTGACGCGAGGTGTCGTCGTGGTATGGTGACGCGAGGTGTCGTCGCGGTATCGTGACGCGAGGTGTCGTCACGGTATGGTGGCGCGAGGTGTCGTCACGGTATGGTGGCGCGAGGTGTCGTCGCGGTATCGTGACGCGAGGTGTCGTCGCGGTATGGTGACGCGTGGTGTCGTCGCGGTATGGTGGCGCGAGGTGTCGTCACGGTATGGTGGCGCGAGGTGTCGTCGCGGTATCGTGACGCGAGGTGTCGTCGCGGTATGGTGACGCGAGGTGTCGTCGCGGTATGGTGGCGCGAGGTGTCGTCACGGTATGGTGGCGCGAGGTGTCGTCGCGGTATCGTGACGCGAGGTGTCGTCGCGGTATCGTGACGCGAGGTGTCGTCGCGGTATCGTGACGCGAGGTGTCGTCACGGTATGGTGGCGCGAGGTGTCGTCACGGTATGGTGGCGCGAGGTGTCGTCACGGTATGGTGGCGCGAGGTGTTGTCGTGGTATCGTGACGCGAGGTGCCGTCGTGGTATGGTGGCGCGAGGTGTTGTCGTGGTATCGTGACGCGAGGTGTCGTCGCGGTATGGTGGCGCGAGGTGTTGTCGTGGTATCGTGACGCGAGGTGTCGTCGCGGTATCGTGACGCGAGGTGTCGTCGCGGTATCGTGACGCGAGGTGTCGTCACGGTATGGTGGCGCGAGGTGTCGTCACGGTATGGTGGCGCGAGGTGTTGTCGTGGTATCGTGACGCGAGGTGCCGTCGTGGTATGGTGGCGCGAGGTGTTGTCGTGGTATCGTGACGCGAGGTGTTGTCGCGGTATGGTGGCGCGAGGTGTCGTCGCGGTATGGTGGCGCGAGGTGCCGTCGTGGTATCGTGACGAGAGGTGTTGTCGTGGTATCGTGACGTGACCTAGAATGTTGGCGTGATGCACGGCCGAACATGGCACCATCGTGCATCATGGCGGCGCCGTAGCGTGGCTGGTACGGTGTGGTACGCCGTCCGTACGTCATCATCACGGCGGCGCTGCAGCGTGGCTGGTACGGTGTGGTACGCCGTCCGTACGTCATCATCATGGCGGCGCTGCAGCGTGGCTGGTACGGTGTGGTACGCCGTCCGTACGTCATCATCACGGCGGCGCCGTAGCGTGGCTGGTACGGTGTGGTACGCCGTCCGTACGTCATCATCACGGCGGCGCCGTAGCGTGGCTGGTACGGTGTGGTACGCCGTCCGTACGTCATCATCACGGCGGCGCCGTAGCGTGGCTGGTACGGTGTGGTACGCCGTCCGTACGTCATCATCACGGCGGCGCCGTAGCGTGGCTGGTACGGTGTGGTACGCCGTCCGTACGTCATCATCACGGCGGCGCCGTAGCGTGGCTGGTACGGTGTGGTACGCCGTCCGTACGTCATCATCACGGCGGCGCCGTAGCGTGGCTGGTACGGTGTGGTACGCCGTCCGTACGTCATCATCACGGCGGCGCCGTAGCGTGGCTGGTACGGTGTGGTACGCCGTCCGTACGTCATCATCACGGCGGCGCCGTAGCGTGGCTGGTACGGTGTGGTACGCCGTCCGTACGTCATCATCACGGCGGCGCTGCAGCGTGGCTGGTACGGTGTGGTACGCCGTCCGTACGTCATCATCACGGCGGCGCCGTAGCGTGGCTGGTACGGTGTGGTACGCCGTCCGTACGTCATCATCACGGCGGCGCCGTAGCGTGGCTGGTACGGTGTGGTACGCCGTCCGTACGTCATCATCACGGCGGCGCCGTAGCGTGGCTGGTACGGTGTGGTACGCCGTCCGTACGTCATCATCACGGCGGCGCCGCAGCGTGGCTGGTACGGTGTGGTACGCCATCCGTACGTCATCACCACGGCGGCGCCGTAGCGTGGCTGGTACGGTGTGGTACGCCGTCCGTACGTCATCATCACGGCGGCGCCGTAGCGTGGCTGGTACGGTGTAGTACGCCGTCCGTACGTCATCATCACGGCGGCGCCGTAGAGCGTGGCTGGTACGGTGTGGTACGCCGTCCGTACGTCATCATCACGGCGGCGCCGTAGCGTGGCTGGTACGGTGTAGTACGCCGTCCGTACGTCATCATCACGGCGGCGTGACTCCGTTGCAATGTTCAACAGCGCCGGTACTGTCAGCGGATCACGGACATTGCTGGCTGCAGCCACAGACCGACGTTGACCTTACCACAGGTCAGCTCTGACACTAGATCGGCCAGCCGTACGTCATCTATTGTATATTGCACATACATCGGTGTTATATATGCAAACACACAGCTCAAAAGGAAAACAACTGAAATGCGAGGGGACAAATCATACGAAATGAAATGGAATGAAATTAAAGCATTGATTAAATCAAAGCATTAAATATATTCGCATCTCACGAATTGTGGTGAACCGAGGGAAATTCCACGGTCAATCTGCCAGAGGCAATGCCCACGTACCTCCACAGATGAACAATACGGGCGAGCGCGATCCCAGCGCGGCCCTACTTCAGGACTACTCAGCATCTCACGGCAGCGAGTTTGTGCTGAGGAACATGAGACCGTAGTCTCATGTTCGCATCGTTGTGGAGTGCTGACAGAATCTGCATGTGTGAGGAACACGATACTGCGGACGTGCGCTGGCATCAGTTGCCCGGCCTTATTTATACCATCGTGCCACCCGCTGAGTCAGTGGTGGTGGTCAAGGACGCGCTATCAGTTGTCCGGCCTTATTTATACCACCGTGCCGCCCGCGTCAGTGGTGGTGGTCAAGAATGAGCCATCAGTTGCCCAGCCTTAGTTGTACCACCGTGCCACCTGCGGCGTCAGTGGTGGTGGTAAAGGACGCACCATCGGCTGTCCGGCGTTATTTATTCTAGGGCGCCACCCGCGGCGTCAGTGGTGGTGGTCAAAGAAGCACCGGAAACAGAAAACACCACCGACATAAAGGTGTCAAGTACAAAATAGCAAGTGAATTTTGAAGGACGTAGATCTGCGTTGGAATGCGAAACGTTGGAAGATATCAAAGAGGTGACAATTTACGGGGACGCGACAACCGAGTCAGTTATGTGTCGAAAGGAAACGATTTTCTCCGATATTGCGTGTAAAGAGAATATACGACTTTCAATATACCAGGAGGTGCTGAGTTGACATCAAAAATAACGATAAAGATTATACTTTATTACTCAACGTTTCGGCCAGGGGCCATCGTCAGGAGTCAATTCAGATGGCAGATTCCCTCCCTGGCCGTCCCTTGGTACGTCACTGGTGGGGTGTATTCGGAAACCACTTCCACTCGTGCGAAGCGATGTACAAGATGTGCGCTGTAGGGTACTAAGGAACACATGCCTAACCTTGGTGATTGACGAACCACTTCCGTGGTGTCAGAAGAGAAATGCTTACGTAGAAGTGTTGCAAAGGCAAGCCCTACTTGCAGCACCAAACATAAGTCGCGGACGTTTCACGTACGAGTGGGAAATGTCATGCAGGATGTATTACCCAAGTGAACGGTGTTCCTCAGGGAAGTATTTTAAGTGTCGCTTTGTTTGCAGTAATGATCAATGACATTGGAGATGGCCTAGTATCGGTAAATCAGTAGTTGTTAATGATATTGGAACTCGGTCATCTGAGTCACATATTTCCTCCCTGTCCTATGCGTTCCTCCCAGTCGAGGAAAATGCAGCTTGTCGTTTCCCATCTGGAGAGGTTGAGTGTCATAAATGGCTTTCAGTTCCCGAAGGAAAACACAGTAGCCATACACTTTTGTCGTCGTCGGAGTTGCCAGTATCCAAAACCCAGCTTTTAGAACGGGAAGTATCTCCCCAACAAAGATAAATAGTTTTGGTTGTGGTATTTGACAGTCGCATGACATCTAAAAGTTGCCTAACAGTTCTACTGAAAACGTGCAGGAAATCTATAAATATCATGAAATGCCCGTCGATGACAGAGCACGAGTGGGACAAGACTACTCGGTTTTGACTGTGCCGATCACTCATACGATCGAAACTCGACAGTTGTTGTTTTGTCTACGATTCCGCCAGTTTCTCAAACAAACCCACTCCCGACACTATTCAGCATGCAGCCGTGAGAATCGCAAGGGGAGCGTTTCGTATGTCGCCAATCGCGAGTCTCCTAGCGGGAGCTCATGAGCCGCCACTATCCACCAGAAGAGCGAAACTATGACTACACTTCGCTTGCAGGCTAAGGCAGTTCCCCACGCACCCACCTTACCAGTTCGTGTCCCCCCCTCATACTACAGATATTTATGTGGGGACGAGGCTCCAGTGACTTCTGTCCACAGTTCCATAGTTACCAACCAACCAAGTGTATTTCAAGGTTCGCTTACAATGACTATCTTTCGCTTGAAGCACACCAAATATCATCCGTGAGTACACAGATCGACCGTGTCAGCCTGTGTGTATGTAGCCTGTGTGTATGTAGCCTGCCAGGCTGTGTGTGTCAGCCTGTGTGCCTGTGTCAGCCTGTAGGTATGTGGAGAGCTGGGTCAGCCTGTGGGTATCCAGATATGCTGTGTCAGCCCATGGGCATACACAGCATTTCAGCGCCATGGGGACGTGTACTATGCAATGCACCACACAGTGACCAGTGGACTGCATCGTCTCTATTGTGCTAAGGTTTGACATCCAACTACACTCAAATTTGATGTGGAGATATCGTACAATATGATACGGTACTTGGTAGTAGCGCTTGACGTGCTGAGCTCCGAGCCAGCGATGCCCGTCGTGTCCTTGTCTAAATGTGACCATGTGTTGCAATTTGTAGCCTTGTGTGGCTCATTAGCTCGAGAAGAATGTTGTCCGGATAGCTTTGCTAATGGCGGTATGGTGAGTATATCGTGCTGAGTACACGGTGTGAAGAATTGGCTTTCTGTGCAGCAGAATAACTGCGATTCCTCACTACAATGATTGATGAGTTATGGAAAAGATATGCATGCCACTTCGATACAGAACACTGGTGGCATGCCATTTATTTTGATTTTCCCAGTGTGTCCAACGGTGTCCGAATGTGATCGTCAAGATGGGAGTGGAGGTTGGAGGTGGGGGAGTACATGTCCGATTTTTGTATCGCCCAGGGCGGAGGCTGGCAGGAGGCCTCCGGCCTCCGGCTGGCCTCCGCTGGAGCTGCCAGCGGAGGGTGGCAGCTCCAGCAGTGCCACGTTAACTGTCCCTGACGGTGGCTGGTGGCAGCTCCAGCAGTGCCACGTTGACTGTCCCTGACGGTGGCTGGTGGCAGCTCCAGCAGTGCCACGTTGACTGTCCCTGACGGAGGCTGGTGGCAGCTCCAGCAGTGCCACGTTAACTGTCCCTGACAGTGGCTGGTGGCAGCTCCAGCAGTGCCACGTTGACTGTCCCTGACAGTGGCTGGTGGCAGCTCCAGCAGTGCCACGTTAACTGTCCCTGACAGTGGCTGGTGGCAGCTCCAGCAGTGCCACGTTGACTGTCCCTGACGGAGGCTGGTGACAGCTCCAGCAGTGCCACGTTGACTGTCCCTGGCGGTGACTGGTGGCAGCTCCAGCAGTGCCACGTTGACTGTCCTTGACGGAGGCTGGTGACAGCTCCAGCAGTGCCACGTTGACTGTCCCTGGCGGTGACTGGTGGCAGCTCCAGCAGTGCCACGTTGACTGTCCTTGACGGAGGCTGGTGACAGCTCCAGCAGTGCCACGTTGACTGTCCCTGACCGTGCTCTTGACCCCATACTAAGCTGTCCCTGACGGTGCTCTTGACCCCGTGCTGAGCACACCGTGCTAACGACAGGACAATTGCTGCACCACCACGGCCACCACGGCCACAGCAGCCCAAGCAGCGCTATTCTGCCATCATGGTGCCAAAATACCGCCAGTCACGACTCTTCCACCACATGAGTGCCAATTGTCCGCCTCCGACGCACAGAAGAAAGGAAAACAGCGACGGAGATCTCCGACCTTGAAGACCTCCTGCAGTATCCGTCGCTCTGCACAAATCTGACTTGCAGGAATACCGGGGCTTGCCTTCATCCGGTCATTCCGGAGATGCCGTGTCACCACGGGACGCCAAGGTATCATGACTGCTGACCATGATATAGGCGCGTCACCTGGGGACGCCAAGGTATCATGACTGCTGACCGTGATATAGGCGCGCCACCTGGGGACGTCAAGGTGTCGTGACTGCTGACCGTGATATAGGCGCGCCACCTGGGGACGCCAAGGTGTCGTGACTGCTGACCGTGATATAGGCGCGCCACCTGGGGACGCCAAGGTGTCGTGACTGCTGACCGTGATATAGGCGCGCCACCTGGGGACGCCAAGGTGTCGTGACTGCTGACCGTGATATAGGCGTGCCACCTGGGGACGTCAAGATGTCGTGACTGCTGACCGTGATATAGGCGCGCCACCTGGGGACGCCAAGGTGTCGTGACTGCTGACCGTGATATAGGCGCGCCACCTGGGGACGTCAAGATGTCGTGACTGCTGACCGTGATATAGGCGCGTCACCTGGGGACGTCAAGGTGCTGTGACCGTGCTATAGGCATGCCACGAGGAGTTCGGTTCCGTTTCGCCGAAATGGAAGTGCCCATTCAACAGGAGCTGTGTGACGTGTGGACCGTGGGCGCCCAGTGTGACGACGCAATACGGTCCACGAAAGCGAAGTTGTTGGTGTTTCATTTTCCTGGACCACGACGTCCATTCATCTGGGACAGAACATGTGCAGTTATGACACAGCAAAGCCCGATGTTTTAGCGCTGGCTCCAAGAAATGATGAATCATACGGTAGGCCGTTGTTGCGCTTCCCAGCGACTTTCTGGATCCTTATCTGGGTGGTGAGCTAGAACATGACGACCTTGAAGCACCCGGATGGATTGGGTGAGAGGGATGCTGAACAATGCTGGGCTGGTAGTGTTGCCACTGAAGACAAGTCGCGGAATCTGAACGAACCGTTCAGCATTTGAGAAAATAAACAGGCAAATAGATTCAAACAGTGATGCCACCAGAGAATGCTTTGGACAGTTTCGGATGCAATTCCCACTTCTTCCCTATCCCCACACCCCCAACACACCCCAAACATCGAATTGTTCCCCTATAGCAATCGAGATATGCCTCCTCCATTCTGGGATGTGAAAAGTTCAAAACGAATCCCTCGTCTCACTGAACGAAGTTTTCTTCTGTATGTCCAGGTCTTCTTCGTTCTACAACAGCTTCTTCCCACACGCTCAGCCTTTTCACTCTGTGTCAACCTTGATTTTCTCCTGAAAAGAGGCCCTGGTTGAGTTTATTCGTACATTGGCATCTTGGAACGGTTGTGCACCCGCATGGTCGTGACGAACACGTGCCGCACATTTTTGGGCCGCGTACCGGTCCTGACCCTACTGACAGGGCTGCTATTCCAGTGAGTTCCTGATGCAGCATCGACCCGCCAGCAGGTGTTTTCGGAACACCACTGAAAAACGGCCTGAGAACATGCTCGTTATGTTGCTCACGAAAGGACAGTTATCGGACTCAATATCTTGAATGAGTGCAGTTTTTAGGCAGTGAGAACCTATATTTTGCGGATTTATGTCATGTATCAAGTAAGTTTCTCAATAGTCATGCGTAATGCTATCGAGACATCGTGAGAAATAATGCAGGTCTCAAGTTGTATCAAGTTGCGGCTATCATGAGAATAGATGCTGGACTCCTCGTCCATTTTCTTCAAACGTCGTCCGGCCGCCATTGCTGTGCAATCTGTCCGGAGTTACCCAGCTATAGCTTCACAGTGACTGCAGTTCGATGTGTGCAGATAATTATGGAGAACTATGGTAAGTCTAATTGCATGACATGGTATTCCTTTAAGAATGGTCTACAGTTGTTTACCATACTTCCTTGCATCACATATCTGGTCAACTGTTAGGGCGGCAATTTCGAAAGCTCAAAATGTTACGCCTTTAGCGGCTCCTAATAATTTTTGCAACGACAGCTATAGTGAAGCCTTGTGATTTTGTGCAATCATGTTTGATTGGGATCAAATGTATTAAACACCGTCTTCATTGGGGTATAAACGTGTTCGGCAAAAACACAGGCGATTTTCCGTGTGTTCCCCGAACCGAACAGCGATGTTCGGAATACCGCACGTGTACCTGCGCCTGTTCAAGCTAGTGAAGTGTGTGTTGAATTCCGAACACGAGCTTAATAAGCATGTTAAGCCCTCAGGGTTGCACTTGGGAAGGGCGGATCCAGTAATTATCATTGGGGAAGGGGCGCATTTCCTCAGAGGGGTGTCTTCGGCGGAAAAATTCGCGAAGCGGGGGGGGAGTACACTGAAGTTTACTGAAGGAGCACCTTTCCATCCCAAAGGGGTGCATTTTTCTTCTGCGTCCCTTTCCAATGATAATTACTGGATCTACCCTTGCCAAGTGTAACCATGCGGTCTTAAAATGCTTAAGTTCTTGTTCGGAATTCAGCGGAATTCTCACCTGTTTTAACAGGTGCAGATAAACGTGCTGTATTCCGACCACCGCTTTTTCTTCTGCACTCCTCCCCAATGATAATTACTGGATCTACCCTTGCCAAGTGTAACCATGCGGTCTTAAAATGCTTAAGTTCTTGTTCGGAATTCAGCACACATGTCACTTGTTTTAACACGTGCAGATACACGTGTTGTATTCCTGACACCGCTTTTTCGTCCGCGCCCCTTCCCAATGATAATTACTGGATCTACCCTTGCCAAGGTAACCATGCGGTCTTAAAATGCTTAAGTTCGTGTTAGAAATTCAGCACACACTTCACTTGTTTTAACAGGTGCAGATAAACGTACTCTATTCCGAACACCGCTGTTCGGTTCGGTGAACATACGGAACATTGCCGGTATTGTTTGCTGAACACTTATACCCCAATGAAAGCGGTTTTTAATATATTTGAGTGCAATAAAATATGTTTTCACAAAATCACAAGACTTCACTGTAGCTGTCGTTGCACAAGTATTAGTAGCCGCTAAAGGCGTGACATTTTCATGTTTCATTGGGCTCAAATCCATTAAGCACCGTCTTCATTGGGGTATAATAGTGTTCGGCAAACAACACAGGCGATTTGCCGTGTGTTCCCCGAACCGAACAGCGGTATTCGGAATACGGCACGTGTATCTTCCTCTGTTAAAAGAAGTGAAGTGTGTGTTGAATTCCGAACACGGACTTCAGCATTTTAAGCCCGCAATGTTACACTTGGCAAGGGCGGATGCAGTAATTATTATTGGGGAAAGGGGCGCATGTCCTCGGAGAGGTGCCTTCGGCGGAAAAAATCGCTAAGTGGGGAGGGGTACACTGAAGTTTACTGAAGGAGCACCTTTCCAACCCAAAGGGGTACATTTTTTTCCTGCGCCCCTTCCCAATGATAATTACTGGATCCAGCCTTGCCAAGTGCAACCTTGCGGGCTTCAAATGCTTAAGTTCGTTTTCGGAATTCAGCACACACTTTTGTAGCAGGTGCAGATAAACGTACTGTATTCCGAACACCGCTGTTTGGTTCGGGGAACACACGGAAAATCGCCTGTGCTGTTTGCCGAACACTTTTATACCCAATCAAACGGTGTTTAATACATTTGAGCGCAATAAAACATGATTGCACAAATTCACAAGGCTTCACTGTAACTGTCGTTGCGCAAGTTATTAGTAGCCGCTAAAGGCATTTAAGTTATTAGTAGCCGCATTTTGAGCTTTCGAAATTGCCGCCCTGCAGTTGACCAGATATATAATGCAAGGAAGCATAGTTATCGGCTGTAGACAACTTTTAAAGGACTATAATGTCATGCGATTCAACTCACCATTGTTCTCCATAATCATCTGCACATTTCGGACTGCAATCACTGTGAAACTACGTCCCATCGTTGAAGTGTTAGATGTTTTCCTCGACCAGCACCTTAGCTGGGATTCTCACGGTCTCACATTTCTCTCACATTCTCACTGAACTATTTCCAGCCGCCGATTGGCACTCTTCGACAGTCTCGTCACGGTTGAAGACGGTATGGCGGTGGCAGAGACCATAACTGTGGCAGGTGTCTCCTCCGTACCCCATGGGTTGTTCCAATGTGTTTGTTTGGGAATAAAGGAGGCCCAGAGCGCGGCGTGGAAAACAACGGGCAAAGAATTTGCGTTCTACCTGAGCTTGCTTTCGGCATAAATCCTTGGAGCTCCTGGTGTCTCCTTTATGTCTTGGCAGGTCAACAGTATGTCCCCTGGGCATACTGTTGATATTACAAATATACTGGGCATACTACAAATATACTGGGCATACTACAAATATACTGGGCATACTACAAATGCCTGGGCATTGCCCAGGCATTTGTCGCGCCCATGATTGTTGTCTGCGAGTGATGTAGCGAAGATGGAAACGACGATGATATTTGATGCAAAGGCATGCCTGTTTCTATGGTACATTTTTGGAATGCATGTGGCAAATGAACAAAAATGTTGTGGTGCTCACAGCTCCTCTTCAATGACTTCGCTGGCCATCGCTAGGCCATCATCCTCTGCGGCAGCGATGAGCGGCATGTGTGGCAGATGACGCCGGCGATAAGTGTGCGGCACTCTAGAGCTGTACATTACAGTATGTCATGTGACACTGGAAAAAAGGCAACTGTTCATCTGTCCTGTTTTAGCTGCGATACCAAAATGAAAGGTGTATTTAGACCTGAAAGAATCTTCATATGAGAACAACGAGGGGAATTTATACCAATAACCACTCTCAGTTGAGGCGTGTATTGTTCATATTAAACCTAAAACTAGTCTCACTTGAGTAACAGCTTCAAATGTTGAACCCAATAGCTATTCTCAGTTCAATTGGCTTCAGCGAGAACAAAAATCTGCTTGTTGAGACTTCGAAGTAGTGGTTTTACGCGAGTACATTTGCGACCCACCAAGAGTCAGGGTGACACTTGGGACCGGTCTCAATTGAGCATAGCGGTTTAAATTGAGACCAATTGCTATTCTCAATCTGACTGGTTTCACTTGAGAGCAAAAGATATTCTCCTTTCTGAGTCTTGAAAGTGGTTTCACTTGAGTACATTTGTAAGTCTCAACGCAATGGCATTCTCTTCTGATAATGGTGTTCTCAGCATATCTCGAACAGAGTGCTCGTTTTGTGTGGTCTGATTTGAATAGGGAAAATGAGAACGTCTACTATTCTCAGAGAATATATACGTTTCTCACATTTTTATCAGTGACTGAACACAGTCGGCACATAGAAGTCGGTACATAAAACACAATCGGCACATCGACCGGCCAACAGTACCCTGTTTCATAAACGTTTTTACTACTTACTACTCTGACGTAAGTTTTAATTTACTACTTACTACTTTACTCTGTTTCATAACAAAGTTGTACATTGTAAACAAGTCGTAGTAAGTTTTCGTCAGTAGTAAATGCGTCGAGTTGGATACGTGCGTCGCATTTGTCACGATGTAAACAAATAGGTTGCCAGCAAGGCTTGCTGAAAACATGATATTGGCGTATTTTCTGTCATTTTAGGTACGAAATTGTTGAAAAATACATACATAAATCGTAATATTTTAACCAATGTAAAAGCAAATGTAATTGTACAGCCAAAAAAAACAAAAAATGTAGGCTAAAAGATAGTTTCAGGTCGGATCAATGAACCAAACGAGAACAAGCGTGAACATCAATGACTAATTGCTATTTTCAGGCACCTTTTTTACTTGCTTGTGCAGACGAAAAATTATCCCGGGGAGCTCAACACGAAAAAGCGTGTCATCCTGTTCACAAGTGGGTAGATTAGAGGTGGTGGTGGTGGGGGTAGGAGCGGGAGTGAAATGGGCGCAGGCCCCTGTTTTTGTGGAGGAATGGGTCTATATTATCTGGAAAACTTGTTGAACAGGAGGAGGTAGGTCTTCATTTACGAAGTCCCGAAGATATATATATATATATACATACATATATATATATATATATATATATATATATATATATATATATATATATATATATATATATATATATATACATATATATGTATATATGTATATATATAAATATATATATATATATACATATACCTCTCCAAGGGGTCCCCAGATGTGCGTGGAGCGCACCCAAAGGCCAACAATGCTTCGTGCCACGCTTTGGAAAAGATTATGTAGCTTGAACCGGTACCACCGAAGACAACCATACAAATAAAGTATGGGCTGTACCTCAATCAACTGACAAAGCAACCAGAAATGTTACTGCATCCGTTCTACGTACAATTTGCTCTGGTATCAATAGTAGTGCTCCTTGTTGCGCACAAGAGAATGCGGCCTTCATTATGGAAGCCAAATGACCGTCCCCAACGAGAAGCAGCACGAAAATATTCCCTCAACTCACGTCAAACACCGCCTGTGCTGTTAACATATCCCGTTAGAACGTGAATCAGACAGATACTGATATTAACAACGCCCGTTAATTCTTGGACATCCCACCTACTTTACATTGACTCAGGCCCCCACAGTGCACTACTTCCACGGCTTGACCACTTCGACCGGTTCACCTTCACTGTAACTGACCGTGACTGCGGTAACTGCAAGAAAGTGCGCGAGCGGGGAAAAAACAAGCGTTGCGCGTGACCGCTGCGACATTGGCGCTAACTGATTGTTGCAACATCAGCTGATCGACTGAGTGAAATAGCCGCATCAAACTTCCTCAATGCCATTTGGACCAGGGTTGGATACAGGGGACACTTGGAGCATGTGCCCCCACCCATGGCGTCTCTCCGGACGGGAAAGCGTCCCGTACCTCAACGGATTTATCTGCCAAAGGTACCTCTTTCAGAGGAAAAAGGGTCCTTTTGAGACAAAAAGGCGCCCATCAGTATGCCTGAGTTCATCCTTCTCGCTCGGCGAATTTTCCGCCGAAAGCGCCCTTCGGAGAAAATGTGCAACCCCATCAGCTAATCCACGGAGAGTCAGGAGCTAATCTATCACCATGAATACAAACTACTTGCCTTTCATTTGACAAAAACAGCAGTATAAGCTCTTACTGAAATGGCTCTGGCAGGTCCAGGTTCATGTTCACGCGTGGCCTTCGTCGCCTCCTATTTTCAACATCCATGCTTAATAGTCAGCTTGTTTTAATGTCCATACTGCTCAGATAGAACCGCTTGACAGAGAATGACTTGACAGAGTCTCTCTCTCTCTCAAATAAAATCATTTGATAATCCCAGATCAGAGAATCATTTACCATGGATAGGGCAGAGTAAACTTTGGTAGTAAGTTCTGGTTCACTTCTACTACAAGTTGTAGTTGTAGTTGTAAGTAGTAACTTTTATGAAACAGCCTGTCTGAATTTAGCCCAGGATGGTAGTAAGTAGTAAATTTGAAGTAGCAAATTAAAATTGTAGATTTTGTTTTATGAAACAGAATTTTACTACTTACTACTTACTACTTACACCGGAATTTTGCTTTATGAAACAGGCTACAGGTGCTTTTCGGAACACAGTACAATGGGCATACAGACGACGGTGTCTGGCTGAAATGCTCGGAATATGCCGTTCATTAGCACCGCAAAATAGCGAAAGGCTAACAGATCCCTGTTAAACGAGCGAAGGATAATGTGCTGAGGCGGAGAAACAAGGTAACACGGATAATGTGCTGCGATGGAAAAACAGGGTAACACGGATAATGTGCTGCGATGGAAAAACAAGGTAACACGGATAATCTGCTGTGGTGGAGAAACAAGGTCACGGATAATGTGCTGCGGTGGAGAAACAAGGTAGCACGGATAATGTGCTGCGATGGAGAAACAAGATAGCACGGATAATTGAGTGTAATGCGGGGAAGTCGTGAACGATGCTGCGGTGTCAGAGAATGAGACGCAAGAACCGTGTGCACCAGGCGTGACTGGCAGTGACTGATAGCGAGCGCACCAGGCGTGACTGGTAGTGTCTCGACCTGCACCAGCGAGCGCACCAGGCGTGACTGGTAGTGTCTCGACCTGCACCAGCGTGCGCACCAGGCGTGACTGGTAGTGTCTCGACCTGCACCAGCGTGCGCACCAGGCGTGACTGGTAGTGTCTCGACCTGCACCAGCGTGTGCACCAGGCGTGACTGGTAGTGTCTCGACCTGCACCAGCGTGCGCACCAGGCGTGACTGGTAGTATCTGGGTCTGCAATGTTCGCCCCTCTTTCCGGTATACGAACAGCTCTGTAACAACAACTGGAATAGCTGACCCCGAAGGGCTTGACCACAAAGGCAATCCTGATGCTTATCCTGATCCAATTTGGCATACTATAAAGCTTGATGTCCGATAGCCCAGATTCCTCTCCTAGCCTAACCCATCCTAGTCTTGTCGAGGATGAACACGGAAATTCCGCTGAATGAAATGCCTATGGCTAATAAAAAACCCACTGGCCATGTTAGACGCATAGCAATGTGATTAATGTGATTAATGCAATGTGAAAGCAATGTCCTACCCCTACCACAATCTTTGAAATAGTTAATTATGAAATCAATTGTGTCCTGCGTGGAGCAACAGCATAGTGATAAACACACTTCTGTGCCCGTAATGAGACCAATCCGGACAAGTTTCCCTTTCATGATGGAAAACTTTGTTTAATTTGAGGGTCGGATTTTACTCTTCCAAATGCTTTCCTATCCTCGATATTTTTGGTGGAACGTGAACACTGCAAAAGCTACAACATCCTTTGGGCCATGCAAGTTATCTTAAAACTACACCCAAGGTTGTCGCCAAGGCCGTTTTCGAGAGTACGATACGTTTTTGCCTTGATGTTCATTATGATGACAGTACGCAATGGGATAAGGGCATTTCTACATCATCACGTTGATGTATAGGTAGGCATATTACACTTGGCTTGGAATGGAAACATGGCTGGAACAAGTTGCCACGACACACGTGCCATTTTTTAAGTGAAGCAATGTCTTAGTGTTCGTATAAAAGCATCGGACGCCCATTCCTATTCATCTAATAAGAGAATACAGCTTTCATTTCATTGAAACGCAATTCCGATACAGTTGTTGTATATGTCGCCAGTGGGGGAGCGCAATGCTAGCGATTTGTTTCGTTACTTCCGTTATAATTATTTCATTCTACCAAAAATGAAGTATGCCACATACAGCATTTTCTCCGAGCTTTTCTCTAACTGCTGAAATCTTGAAGCTAATTTTCTTGATCGCGAGGCAGAAATCTCAATACGGCGACAAGTCTCCTCGTCCGGTAATAACTCTCACTCCTGCCTCCATCCAGTTTTGCTGGCTCATTGAACACATTTCGAAAACCCACCTCCCTGGCAACATCAGCGCTTGTTTGAGTTTTGACAGGGGGAGGAGGAGCAGCACTCGAGCCGCGACCGCTCACTGTTGTCCAGCCGCTTGAAAATGAAACTATATAGAAAGTAGTCTGAAATGTGCAGCTGTCAATGATGTTTCAGACTTCATGATTATTGACTTGAAATTGCGGGGCATGTGTACTGAAAATATGAAAAACATCCGGGATGTGGTCAAAATGTCAGCAAGGGTCGAAACGTGAGGAGGTGTTGAAAATCAACACAGGGCCCTGAGATTGGTGACGGTCACCAACACCTACTCACTGTGTTCCGTGAGACTCTACACACGCCTCTGGTAACGTGACGTGAGGCCAGTCACACCCCTCTGGTAACGTGACGCGAGGCTCTACACACGCCTCTGGTCACGTGACGTGAGGCTCTACACACGCCTCTGTTACCTGGTTGGCGTGAGGGCGTGTGCGTATGTGTGTGCACGTACATTTCAGTTCATTTCATTCGTCCAGTTAATCACCAACCGGTGAGTCCCTTCACAGACAAATCCAGTGCGCATCTGCATGGTAGTTTGCAACATCATCAAAGCAGTCATTAAAAATGCATCAAGTGTCACACGCTGATGTTCCGTTCGTGCCATGTATTGTATTTGTGTTTAATGTGGGAGAGTGTGTCATGAGAAATGGCCTCTCTCACCTGTCCCATTGTTGTTTCAAGAGTCATACACCGAGCCTGAGGTGTGACACCATACAACTGACGGCGATCCGGATCTCCCAGCGTGGGCCATGGTGAGGCTAACACGCCGACAGATCCAAGCGTGCCACGCGAAAAGGGAACAACAATGGTATGGGGAACTCCACTCATCCATGTTGAACCTCTTTCTGGCCGAATGCAGTCGCCTGCAGGTCCTGGGCAGCGACTAGCACCACTCTCCGTTGTCCTACGCTGTTCGGATGGTGGACATATTTTCTATATGGGCTGTTGTCTGCCAGCCATGGTCGGGCGGCTGTGAGAACTGCCTCTGTTTCTCCATCGGCACAGTGTCACTATGTCTGCACAGTGCAGAGTGCATGGCACTGTCACGGCACATTGCACAGTGCACAGTGCATGGTAGTCACGGTACTGAAGCACTACAAGTAACAACTGCCTGAAGCGAATGGACGCCTTGGTTTGCGAGTTAGTCTAACCGAGAAAGGATTTTCTCGAGTTCGTCAGGTCGATAGTGAAGTTGTTTTTGATGGCGGCGTGTTCATTCACCCACCACTGGTTTTTCTATTGAGACGAACACTGCTCATATGCTGGTTAATTTCCAGTTATGATTTGACACTCGGGGTGTTGTTTTTGTTTGTTCCGGGCCGCGGATATTCACGTGACATCGAACGGCATCAGAGCAAGTGCTGCGCAATGTGCATTCGCCGGATAGATAGGTGAACGAAGCCACCTGGTGACAATGCGTACGACACGGTGATAC
Source organism: Ashinkailepas kermadecensis (assembly GCA_034440615.1). NCBI lineage: Eukaryota > Metazoa > Arthropoda > Thecostraca > Neolepadidae > Ashinkailepas > Ashinkailepas kermadecensis. Next base: position 516,273 of record JAOTOM010005000.1, read on the forward strand.
AACTTGGATGTGACTCAGGGTAGCGCTTGTTGTATCTTGTTCCATTTTTATCTGGGGTGAAGGAAGCGCAAAATAACCAAAACTAGAAGAACCGCAAACGAATTTCTTGCTATCAAATAGGCAATTGATTTTTCTTCCTTGTCAGACTATTGACTTAAATGGCTGCGTTTGCTCTGCCACTCTTAATTTTGTCTGGGGGATTGACCTGGTGAGCGGTATTTGCATGCATTTGGAGCCTAAATATGGTTGATCAAGACCGTTTTCGGTGGAATAATATTCATTGCATGATATCGGTTAGTCCGAAGAATATACTTCGCATCTTAGCAACACATTAGAGAAAACAGGTCCAGTTCCATGAAAAAGGAGAGTTTCAATTTATAGCACGATATTTAATCCTTCTACTCCCAGTCTTTTTGGAACTTTGGTCATGTGACGTGGTATGTTGGTGTACATTTCCAGAGAATGCTGCATGTCGGACGGGTGATGCACTTCTAACTCAACACCATTTACGTGAGGGAAGGCTGACATGTGGCTTTCAAGTCTTACCTGCAATCATGTGTAACGCTCTGCATGAATGCTCGGGCAAAGCTTCCCCTTCCCGCTTTTCCGAAATTATGGAACGTTGCGACACCTTAGCAGAGGCTAACTGCTGGCATAATTGAATGCTGCAACGTCGTTGCAATTGCATCTGCCACTAGCATGCTGCTGCTGCAGCTCTGCCCTGTACGAAGGAAAGAGCTGGTGCCGGTCCGAAGGCCATCTTGGGCGCGTCCACACAAACCAACTTCCCCGAATCTCCTTAAGCTTAATTTTTATGCTTCCCAGGTGAAAAGGCTGTCTTTCTACGATGTTCACTTGTCTCAACACGAAGATGATTTCGCTTATGTCATGAAGCACCATGGAGCTTTAAGGAACTTATGCTGAGAGTCCAGCAGTGCTGAAGATATTAAAATCAAAACACATTGATTGACCACATGTTAACATCTATGACTATTGGTGGGGCCTGTCCGATGATTAGATTGCTCACCCTCACCTCCCCCCCCCAGAAATTGGAAGTTCTACTTGTGATTACGTCCATCTAGCTTGCTCTCCGTCCACCACTGATCTACTGATCCACAGGATCCTTTAGGACCTTGTGAATCCTGCGCTGTCCTGCGCCTATAGACGCAGCTGAGTGGACCTGACTTGCCATTGCCATATCTTGTCATATTTTCCCGGCATTGTTCCAAACGCGATTCCAAGACGCAAAATGTCCGCGTTCTGGCGGTGTTCAGGCTACAACTGAGCATGACGACATCCTTCCTCGGCCCGTGCACGTGTGAGAGCCGCACTTAGCCCGCGCGGCACGGATTCGTGCTGATCACGGCCGTGGGGCGTGCCACTGCTCGCTGCACAGACACGAACTCACCCGGGGAGATCACGGAGAGGTCACGGAAGGTCGCAGCTGAGAGAGTTCGCCGGCGTCAGGTGTGATGTGGACTGCGTCAGGTGTGATGTGGACTGCGTCAGGTGTGATGTGGACTGCGTCAGGTGTGATGTGGACGCGATGTTGGTATCTACGCTATGCCAGTTCAATGCACTCGAATGCTTCAACCAATAAAACTTCTCCGGAATTGATTTTAATCGGAGGTTTTAACTTAATGCATGGGACCACGACAAATCGACATGAGCACAACATCCAATGCTTTATGTTCTGATGAAAATAATTATGTGATGTTACCTGATGCCATAAATCCAGCTTGTGCAAATTTGAGAAAGAGCATAGTAACGGTCAAGAAATTATAGTCTCAGGCATTCTTTAGATGTCACCTAATAAGGATGTCTCTAGGGTCCTGTAACGCAATGAAGAATAATCCAGATTATCTAAAGCTATACATCGCTTAACTTACAAACTCTTTTGGCTATTTCGAACATTCGCTTACTTATTTCTTGAAGTAGTGACCTAGTAGCTTAAGGTCATGTGACCTACTTTGACTTTATGGAGAGTCAGTGTTATTCGAAAAAGACGTAGAAGCCAAGTTCCATATTTTATCATTCAAAGCAAGTAACAAAAAAGGATGGCTTTCCCCTAAAACCCCACACATCTGTTCTAAAATAGACATATATGGCTACTTTTGCACTGGTTCATCGTGGTCTGCTTCAATATGGGTATAAAAACAGTACGTTACTGAAATACAAGCCATTTGACGTTCGAGAAACGTGATGCGATGAGACTTGTGCCGCCTGGTGTGTTGCGATCCGTACCAGGAACACATTAATCCGATATTGATTAGAACGCGAACAAGGTATCGGATGTCCGGATCAGAAATCCCAATTATCTCCTCACTACTGGTTGGTAGGACGGAGATACTGCCAACCAGTGTTTAAACTGCCAGCTCAGATTAACCAAAGTTCCAAGCCACGCCACGCCTTCCTGTACAAGATACACATTCAAGTACCGATACGGAAGTCAGCAGCAAAAACGACAGTACTGAAGTATTTCTTCGTCTGATTCTGATGATGTCCGATGAGTCCGCTGAGTCAGATGATGGAGGAGCTGAACACAGAGTGTCAAAACAGCACCGACTACAGAAGGCAAGAGTCCGCTGAGTCAGATGATGGGGGAGCCGAACACATAGTGTCAAAACAGCACCGACTACAGAAGGCAAGAGTCCGCTGAGTCAGATGATGGAGGAGCTGAACACAGAGTGTCAAAACAGCACCGACTACAGAAGGCAAGAGTCCGCTGAGTCAGATGATGGAGGAGCTGGACACAGAGTGTCAAAACATCACCGACTACAGAAGGCAAGAGTCCGCTGAGTCAGATGATGGAGGAGCTGGACACAGAGTGTCAAAACAGCACCGGCTACAGAAGGCAAGAATCCGCTGAGTCAGATGATTGAGGAGCTGAACACAGTGTCAAAACTGCACCGACTACAGAAGGGAAGAGTCCGCTGAGTCAGATGATGGAGGAGCTGAACACAGAGTGTCAAAACAGCACCGACTACAGAAGGCAAGAGTCCGCTGAGTCAGATGATGGAGGAGCTGAACACAGAGTGTCAAAACAGCACCGACTACAGAAGGCAATAGTCCGCTGAGTCAGATGATGGAGGAGCTGAACACAGAGTGTCAAAACATCACCGACTACAGAAGGTAAGACTCCGCTGAGTCAGATGATGGAGGAGCTGAACACAGAATGTCAAAACATCACCGACTACAGAAGGCAAGAGTCCGCTGAGTCAGATGATGGAGGAGCTGAACACAGAATGTCAAAACATCACCGACTACAGAAGGCAAGAGTCCGCTGAGTCAGATGATTGAGGAGCTGAACACAGAGTGTCAAAACAGCACCGACTACAGAAGGCAAGAGTCCGCTGAGTCAGATGATGGAGGAGCTGAACACAGAGTGTCAAAACAGCACCGACTACAGAAGGCAAGAGTCCGCTGAGTCAGATGATGGAGGAGCTGAACACAGAGTGTCAAAACATCACCGACTACAGAAGGCAAGAGTCCGCTGAGTCAGATGATGGAGGAGCTGAACACAGAGTGTCAAAACAGCACCGACTACAGAAGGCAAGAGTCCGCTGAGTCAGATGATGGAGGAGCTGAACACCGAGTGTCAAAACAGCACCGACTACAGAAGGCAAGAGTCCGCTGAGTCAGATGATGGAGGAGCTGGACACAGAGTGTCAAAACAGCACCGACTACAGAAGGCAAGAGTCCGCTGAGTCAGATGATGGAGGAGCTGGACACAGAGTGTCAAAACAGCACCGACTACAGAAGGCAAGAGTCCGCCGAGTCAGATGATGGTGGAGCTGGACACAGAGTGTCAAAACAGCACCGACTACAGAAGGCAAGAGTCCGCTGAGTCAGATGATGGTGGAGCTGAACACAGAGTGTCAAAACAGCACCGACTACAGAAGGCAAGAGTCCGCTGAGTCAGATGATGGAGGAGCTGAACACAGAGTGTCAAAACAGCACCGACTACAGAAGGGAAGAGTCCGCTGAGCCAGATGATGGAGGAGCTGAACACAGAGTGTCAAAACAGCACCGACTACAGAAGGGAAGAGTCCGCTGAGTCAGATGATGGTGGAGCTGAACACAGAGTGTCAAAACAGCACCGACTACAGAAGGCAAGAGTCCGCCGAGTCAGATGATGGTGGAGCTGGACACAGAGTGTCAAAACAGCACCGACTACAGAAGGCATGAGTCCGCTGAGTCAGATGATGGAGGAGCTGAACACAGAGTGTCAAAACAGCACCGGCTACAGAAGGCAAGAGTCCGCTGAGTCAGATGATGGAGGAGCTGAACACAGAGTGTCAAAACAGCACCGACTACAGAAGGCAAGAGTCCGCTGAGTCAGATGATGGAGGAGCTGAACACAGAGTGTCAAAACTGCACCGACTACAGAAGGCAAGAGTCCGCTGAGTCAGATGATGGGGGAGCCGAACACATATTGTCAAAACAGCACCGACTACAGAAGGCAATAGTCCGCTGAGTCAGATGATGGAGGAGCTGAACACAGAGTGTCAATACAGCACCGACTACAGAAGGCAAGAGTCCGCTGAGTCAGATGATGGAGGAGCAGAACACAGAGTGTCAAAACAGCACCGACTACAGAAGGCAAGAGTCCGCTGAGTCAGATGATGGAGGAGCTGAACACAGAGTGTCAAAACAGCACCGACTACAGAAGGCGGCCGCCCTTCCTGGCTCTCCGGACGTTGCTGCTGGACCGGACAGTTAAATTCTTCGCAACGACGACGTACATGGTCAGAAAGAGCCGCCGGATAAAAGCGTCACATCGGATCTTCCCAGAGGTTCCGAAGGCGAGCAAAAAAAGTATGAGCGTGTCGGACACGGACGAGGTGAAAGTAAGGTTGTTTTATACCTCGGACCAGATCGACCGCATGTGTCTCGGCAAGACCGACTGTGGCACGGTGCGACAGGCTGATGAAACCAAAAGGCTGTTTTTGGAAACTTGCGTGAGGTGTATGACCTCTACAAGCAGAACCGAAAGACCCTGGCACCAGCTTATCGACCTTTGCTGCCCTTGGTGCGAAACATAGCGTCTTGGCAGACAGCAGAGGCTCACTCACTCGGTGTGCGTTTGCACTTATCATCAAAATCATATCTGCTCTTAAACTTCCCGATCTCAAATACCGTGACCTCTCGATCACCCTGTGTGTGACAAGTAAAACCGTGGGTGCATGATGAGCAAGTATGAGGGCTGCCCTGGTGAATAGGGGGTTATTGACTCACTGAGGATAAGCCTCGCATATAAATTATCCTTTCGGATAAGAAGAGGAAAGTGACGAAAATGGTGATCTAGCCCCAGGTGATGACATGGGTGCTGCTGGTATTGCAGATATTGCAGACAAAGGAGGAAAATATACGATATCTGAACTAGCAAATCGTGAAGCTGACCAGACACCAATTTGTGGCTGGCAAACAAGGTCAGCATTTCAATTTCACTTACGCGGCTGCCAAAGGGGGCGAAATAGTTATCCAGGAGATTTCGCTGAAAATGACTAATTTGTGATGCAGGATGCAGCACAAGGTTTCCACTGTGATTTGTCCTGCAGTGTGCGTTGTACCCGCTTGTAGCGTACTGGTGTTAGGAAGTCGTACCGTGTCACTAGAGATAGTGCCACAAAGCACAACACCGCCATGGTGTACGCGTTACTACAACGGCTTATCTCAGATATTGGGGACAAAGTACCCGACTTCAAAAAGGTTCTTTATTTCACAGACGGCAGTGCGGCGCAGTATGAAAATAAACATTGCTTGATCAATGTGTACTGAACCATCAGACAGTCTCTGGGGTGCCATGTGAGTGTCGCTGTTTTGCCACATCAATGAGTGTCCCCATCAGACAGACCTCTGGGGTGCCCTGTGAGTGTCGCTGTTTTGCCACATCAATGAGTGTCCCCATCAGACAGACCTCTGGGGTGCCCTGTGAGTGTCGCTGTTTTGCCACATCAATGAGTGTCCCCATCAGACAGACTATGGGGTGCCCTGTGAGTGTCGTTGTTTTGCCACATCAATGAGTGTCCCCATCAAACAGACTATGGGGTAGCCTGCGAGTGTCGTTGTTTTGCCACATCAATGAGTGTCCCCATCAGACAGACTATGGGGTGCCCTGTGAGTGTCGTTGTTTTGCCACATCAATGAGTGTCCCCATCAAACAGACTATGGGGTCCCCATCAGACAGACTATGGGGTGGCCTCCTCCGCAGTGGCGTCAGCCATCGTAATTCGGCTGGCTCGGGAAATCGCGGTCCCTCGGGTTATCACAGCCGCCCCGATAAGGGGTGTGGAAACACGAAGGTGTTTCCGCGGCTTCGGAGCTCGCGGGGTTTTCCGGGACTCTCGTAGTCTCCGCCGTCCATTTCTTCCCATTCCTGTATCCATCTCATGCCAGCGTCGATTTGTAAGTCCTTCATCCAATCCTGCAACCCCCCCCCCCCCTTTCACGAGCAGGTAGGACAGTTACCCCTGTCCTGCACGTCCTCTCAGTTTTATCTGGGTAGCCGCGTCCCCTTGGCCATTCCCGGGGTTCACGGAGTCCTGGAGGCTGAGATCCCCTATCGCACGGTGTTAGTCGTAACGAGGGAGCAACACGCCTCTTTGGTCCCGATATCCCGGAGGAGCGGGCGGGCTCGTATGACCCCATACGGGTCAAGTGGCTGTTCGCCTCGGGCTAGGGACCTGGGTTTATTTCTAGTGTCCGCCGTCCCTGACGGCCGGGGTCAAGGGGTGGGCGGCGCTGCTACTGCAGTCGTCGGGGTAGTGAGTATCTCTCTCCCGGTTGTGTGAAGGCGCCGCCTGTCCCGTATAACTCCTCGGGCGCCTGGCGTCCTCCCGTCCGCGGGACACAGGCGTCCCCGACCCGACCCAGTAGGGCCCGTTTGGGGTGGGGTGCCTCGAGGAGTCGAAACCAAGTACACTTTCTGGATTATTTCAAACTACAAACTCATGGGCGTTTGAGCAAGGACCCAAACACCGGCTAACCTGGCGGTGGCCACGACATCGATCCGACATCCGCGAAGGCGTATCGCCCTGCGTATCTCCCGGGCCGTATCATCCCAACAAGACCTGGTCCTGGCCACCTGGATTCATCGAAACCAGTTACTGCATCTCAGGACACAGCACCGGAACCGAGGCCACGATCGCTTCAGGTTCTAATTTTGTTGTCCATCGAACCGGGGAAGACACTCCTCTATTTCACCATTTCAACGCCTTCATTTTGCCTTCTGCAGCACTCCGACGAATTGTAGCTGAGCTTCTCCCACCCATCCTACTATTGGGTGACTTCAACTCCCACCACACCGTACGGGCATGTGCTGACACGAATGTGCGTGGACGCTTTCTTGACTTATTTGCTCTAGAGGAGTTCCTATGCATTTTTAACACCGGCGCACGGACACATTTATCGCCACCATCGGGAAATACTGCTGTGCTGGACCTAAGCATCACCAGCCCGGATATATCAAGTTGTTTCAATTGGTTTGTTAATGATGATCCCCAGGGTAGCGACCATTTTCCCCTTTGGCAGAAATTCCTGGAAGGAAGAGTCCTGGGGTCCAGGCCACAGCCGTGGAATTTTCGAAAGGTTAAGTAAGTGGTCGATTTTTACTGCTCGGCTGCAGTCATGTTTCCACGAATGCGACTCTCCTGTGCAATGCCTGCGGAGGTTTTTATCTCCATACTTGTACAGTGCGCTTTCGAATGCATGTCTCGCACTACTGGCTCTCCTCGACGTTCGCCCGTTCCGTGGTGGACCGAGGATTGCCGAGTAGCAATTAGGAAGCGGCGTCGTGCCGTAACGCAATTCAATCGCAACAGCACCACCGATTGACTATCAGCTTTTCAGAAAGCGAGAGCAGCTGCGCGCCGCACAATCCGGGGGCAGAGAACGCGTCATGGGGGCGTACGTCAGCAAACTGAACCGTTCTGTGCCATCGTCGCAAGTGTGGTTGCAAACAAAACGCATTTCCGGCCCAATTCGGTCAATTCCACCGCCCGTTCTACATGCAGACGGTGAAGTCGTCGTGGAACCACCCCATGTTGCAAATAAAATCGCTGGAGCATTTGCGAAACACAGCATAGACGGCAGCAACAATCCCGTGTTAAGCAACAAAATGCCCACTGCGAGGTCATACCCGTCGACTGTAAGACTCCCGAACACCACTCGTATAATCTGCCTTTCACCACGGCGGAGTTGATGTCGGCAACAAGCACGTTGCGATGTGTGTGAGTGTCCCGATGTCGTGCACAACGAGATGCTCCATCACATTTCTCTAATTTTCTCTAATGCACCTCAAATACTTCTCAGTACGTTTAACGTCGTATGGGACGGAGCTGAGAGTCCTCCCTCTTGGCGAGAGGCCACCATCATCCCGTTGTTGAAACCAGATAAGAGTGGACGGACTTATCCCCTACACTAACGACCGGTATCGCATCATGTCTTTGTAAGTCAATGGAAAAGTTTGTAAACCTGCAACTTACGTGGTTCTTGGATGAACAAAGCCTTTTTTTACTGCCGCTCAGTGCTGATTTAGGAAACATCGCTCTACAGTTGACCATATTTTAGCATTAGATACTATAATTCGAGCCAGTTTTAAGGAAAAACGGCATGTAGGTGCTGCCTTTCGACATCGAGGTTGCCTACGATACCACATGGAGGCATGTGGACTGCTGGTATGCGCGGCTGTATGGATATGCATGGATATTTTTCTGAAGAATTTTCACGGAATAGTGGGAAATCTCATGTTATTTTTTCTTCTTCAAAATCGCTTAGTCACCGAAAAAACGTGCTGAGCCACACAAATATTGAGCTGCAGACACCAAATCGAGCCTGGGCTCGAAAACGTCACGCCAAGTCCCGAAAAAGCGACCCGAGTTCCAAGAAGTCCAGAACAGGTCCCGGAAAATCGTGTTGGCACATACAATTCTCGTCGGGACCCCATCAACTCGTGTTGGGACCCTCAAAATTCCCGCCTGAGTCCGAACGATCGATCCAGGACCTGCAAAAGATAGAAATTAATCCCCCAAAATTCACGCGGATGGTAAATAAATACTGCGGGACCCCAAAAACCAAACTGGTATCCGACGAATAGATCCCCAATATAAGCAGGGTTCCCGAAAAATAATAATACAAATAAACATAAATCGAGGCCGTAAGGTCGCTCTGGAGCCATACATAGCTCCAGAGGCCTCCAAGTATTGCGTAGTGCCCGAAAAAATGCACCGGGGGCCGAAAAATCGGGATGGGGACACGCAAATATGGCGCCGGAGTCTGCAAAACCCAGGGTCTGCAAAACCGGGCCGGGACCCGGAAACGCGACCCGAGCTCCAGAAAATCGAGGTGAGGTCCCGAAAAAAGAAGGCAAAACTGACTCTGCATGTCGAACCTAAACCGAAAATTGCAAGTATTTGAAGAATAATCATCCGTTTGTATTTGTCCATTTCGAGCACAAATTACCATTATTCGCTTCTGCATCGAAAAAATAGCACTTTATTGCCCAGAAAGTCAAAGAAGGTCATGTAATCTTAGGTTAGAAAGTCACTATTTAAAACGAAAATAGTGCGAACAAAATTTCTGAATTGGCAAGCCTGCAGTCTATTATGGCAATTTCAGCAATATTTTGTTTCGTACAGTTGGGGTTGCTCTTCATTGAGTTTGGCGCTCCCACAAACACCCCTATTAGGTGAACTCTCAAAAATGGCCGAGGCTAACCGAGGCTAACCGAGGCTTTGTCAAACATCCTTAACCGCTGCTTCGACTTCTCTAATAATTGCACAGCTGAAGTAGGGTGACAACCACAGTATTTCAATAGAAATATAAAATATTGGGTATCAGTATTTCCCCGTCACTTGTCGAATTGTCTTAAAATGGGTCTTAGTACCTGTAATTGTCAAGGTCCTTTTGAAATTGAACAGTAATTTGTATTCCGAACCACCTCTCTTTCGTTTATTATGGCGTTTGCAATCCCTGTCGAGTATTTGTGTAAACTCCCCCACTTGTCAGGTTTCGTGTCAATCGCACAATCGTCAATGCACATAAATACACGTAAGCTACGGCTGCATAAATCGATGTATCTGATACTGTGGGGCTGCAACAGAGATGCCACCATAGGCGGAAGTATCGCGCCATCTCAGCCCGGCATGCCACCAATGACATGGTTGACGTGACGGACGGAGGCTGGCATTTCCACGTGGAGGCGGCTCTGCACGAATAAACTCTCTGGGTGGCTGACAGCCTGCACCTGGGAAACTAGTTCACTGCGTAGGTCTGTGGATTGCTTGGGGCACCTACTCACAGTAAATATTCGTTCCTTGACAGTTTGTGTGAAACTGTGTTACTGTTTTCTCAATGACATGAATACCCAGGACTTGTAAATAGCTGCGCCAGAAAATGACCCATTAAAATCAGTACATTGGGATCTTATAACCAGAGACGCAGCCAAGGGTAGGAGTGGGGGACCCTCTCCGTGAACAACCAAAAATACACGAGATGAAAGAAACATTGTCAGATTTTCACCACGCAACACGCTAAATTTTCGCCGCGCTTCAAGCTCCGAAAGCTTTCTCTGTTCCTTTACAATGTATATATATATATATATATATATATATATATATATATATATATATATATATATATATATATGTATATACATATACATATATATTATACTTCGAAATAATTACATCGCACAAAGATTGTTCTGAGTATTCCACGACACAGACCTACTCGGATCTGAAGCTTAACGAAATTAATGTTGATTGCGCCTAATACGTGGTAAGTATCGAGATGCACCTGATGGTGACCAATGAAAGGGATAGAAAAAGCAAACATTGCAACTGATATTTAGCTGCCCTGATATTTTTTTAAAACTAAATTTCCGCAACACAATGTATTATTGTGCCGTCGCCAGTAGTGTCATATCGACACCTGTGTTGTGTTGGTGTCTTGACGTTTGTGCGAATGTAGTGAGTGTGTTGGGAAGCTGTCCAATCTGAGGCCAATTTCACTAGTATTTTTGTACTCACACAGATTGTTAACACACAGTGTGAAGAAAATCACAACTGTGTTAAATCACGTTTCACAATTGTCTTCGTTTGTAACCACAAATAGTGTAATTCGGATACGATGTTATGAGTGTGTTACAAACGATGTGATTTTACGATGCTCTTCAGTGATGAAACAGCATGCATATTTCAAAATAATATGATGTATTTCCAATAGTCACTACGTGTTAAAATAATCGGGAATGAGTAATATCATCAAGAATTAAAATGCATGATTTCGAACGATGGAAAATATCATACTTCATTCCAAATAATATGTCATACAATTCCATACAATTTTGATCAGAAAACCATCTGAGATCGAACGTAAAGAAATAAACCCGCATTCCATCGCAGCCACCACGCCTTTCAAATTTTTACATTGACATTGAGGGTGCAAACATGAACACCAACATCAAGAACAAGCTTCAGCTGCTGAAATTCACCACAACAAATAATAAGCACGAATATACCCCATATGCCAATTCATTGGCGCACAATTCAGCTAAGTTATGCAGCATACATAGGATACAAATTATATGGCTTAAATATGGGGAGTGCGAACATCAACACCATGGGTAGATAATCCAACGGGGTTGGTGTGGGAAACTGTCCTCTCACACTCTGGGTCCTCTCACACTGAGAGCCTCGTCTAACATGCTCAACGTACCCTCCTCCAGCCAAGTTTCATTATCCGTTGTCCGAGTATTACCTACTGGGGTGTGGTGGAGGGTGGGGGAACTCGGAAGGTTGGATTTGGCGCCCATTGACGTCAATGGTAGTTCCCCAATGACGGATCCAATGGGGAGGGGAGTTCTCGGATTTGGAACGGAAGGGGAGGTACCCCACCTCCACCCCTCACCTTCTCGTTCCGCCGCCTATGGAGGATAAAGATGGAGTTGACAATCTTCCTTGACAGTCTCGAGACCCGCTAAATTTCCAGCTACTGGTTGCGCCTGAACTTAGTCGAAAAACAACCTACATTCATCCATTCTTTTGCTTTACCGGCACTGCTCTCCGCCAAAGTTCACACATCATGGAACCTGTGTGATCGCAAGCGATGTTTTTACCACGGTTGTTGACAATCAACAACTTCCGGGAAATGCAAATGATGCAATAACGCACATTTCCATACTTTGTGATTAACAAACGATGTATTTCGGATTGTGTAGTTTTGTTAGTTTCGTAATACCAGCGAAATGTCATCTTTACAACAACAACAACACAAAAAAACGCACAAATGGTTCGCTTACACCTAATTCGGTGTGAATACACATCTTGTGATTTTAGTGACCCTGGCCTGAGAGCACACCGTTGCCATGTGATCTGCGATGAGCAGTGTCCAGTGTGATACCAAACCACGCTGGTGATGACGCCCCAGCCGGCCGGCCTAGCGTCCTGGCGCTTCATGGTCGTCCCCGCGAGGCGCTGCCCGCCGCTTCATGGTCGGCCCGTGAGGCGATACCCGCCGCCTCATGGTCGGCCCGTGAGGCGATACCCGCCGCTTCATGGTGGCCCCCACGGGGCGATACCCGCCGCTTCATGGTGGCCCCCACGGAGCGATACCCGCCGCTTCATGGTCGGCCCGTGAGGCGATACCCGCCGCTTCATGGTGGCTCCCACGGAGCGATACCCGCCGCTTCATGGTCGCCCCCGCGAGGCGATACCCGTCGCTTCATGGTCAGTCCCCGTGAGGCGATACCCGCCGCTTCATGGTCGCCCCCGCGAGGCGATACCCGTCGCTTCATGGTCGACCCGTGAGGCGATACCCGCCGCTTCATGGTCGGCCCGTGAGGCGATGCCCGCCGTCTATGGGCTGAATGGCGGCGAGTCGTTTGAGCGCGGCATGCGCCGTTTTGCGCCGCTTTGTGCCGCTTTGCGCCTCTTTGCGCGCCATATAATGTGGCTGTTACGTGACAGGTAATTGTAACGGTGCCGTGTGGTCGCGGTCACGAGCAGCAGGAGGTGATCTGAGCCGAAACGTACGTGTGAGACGAGCGCACCATGGGCCGCCATGAGTGGTGGGCTTGCGAGTCATGTTTGGCGCACCATGGGCCGTCGTGGGTGGTGGGCTTGCGAGTCATGTTTGGCGCACCATGGGCCGCCATGAGTGGTGGGCTTGCGAGTCATGTCTGGCGCGCCATGAGCCGTCGTGTGTGGTGGGCTTGCGAGTCATGTTTGGCGGGCCATGGGCCGTCGTGGGTGGTGGTCTTGCGAGTCATGTCTGGCGCACCATGGGCCGTCGTGGGTGGTGGGCTGGTGAGTCTTGGCCGTGCATACGTTGTGGGTTGTTTGTGCCGTGGTCCTATTGCGGGTCGTTTTGCGAGAAAAAGTAAACAAAATGTGCGGTGAGTAGTATCGTAAGTAGAATCGTGAGCTGTGGTGTGAGTCGGCAGTCCACTCCACCTCACGCACGTGGTATTCACATTGACACTATCACGATGCGATTGCTTTATTAGTTGGGATGCCTAAAGACGTCCTAATGTCCCTGATCATCAGAATATCCTTGAATTCAATGTTGGGTCCATCAGTAGGTGCTAAACCCAATGACATATCGAGCATTGAAATTGTGAAAATGATTCCCTGACAGTACAATGCTTTAAGCAGAGTTCCCTGTCTGGATGCCGGTATTTATCTGCTGTGTCGGTGTCGTCGTACAGCCGGATCATCAGTTCACGGGAGAGAACTTACGCACCTAGCCATCCGGTCAGTCGGCAAATGAAGGAGAAGGTGAGTCGACGGGACAAATAAGAGGCGCGCATTTGGAATTTAATCGATTGCATCCGATATAATTCAAGTACGTTGATGAAGTGAGTTTGAAATACGACACCAGGCACGCCGCTTACTTGGCAAATATATAACGGGCGATCAAACAAAGTGAATGCAAAGCTTATCATGCGATTGATTAGTTAAATTATCCAGATCCAGTACGGCGTCGATAAAAATTGAAGGCTCCTTGCCGAGCATTGCGCTACACGATGGAGGCACCTATCGCGATGACTAACGATGGTGAAAAGATGATGATGATGGTGATGATGATAGTGATGATGATAGTGATAATGATTATGATGATGTCATCGTGCTACACGATGCAGGTACCTTTTATGATGACTAACGATGGTTATAATGATGCTGCTGATGATGATGTTGGTGATGATGGTGATGATGCTAGTGATGATGATGACTATGACATTGCGCTACGCGATGGAGGTACCTATTGTGATGACCAACGATGGCTATAATGAAGATGGTGATGATGATGACGGTAATGATGATGACGATGATGACGACGAAGACGACGACGACGACGACGACGACGACGACGACGACGACGACGACGACGACGACGACGACGACGACGACGACGACGACGACGACGACGACGACGACGACGACGACGATGATGATGATGCCACGTTGTATAATTATGTTTCCTGCCCCTTGATCTCATGACGTAACATAGCGAATGGTATCGCACACAAAGCTGGAAGAAAAGATTGAAGCTTGGAATGCGGTTGCAATAACCTTAACCATTGGCGCCGCACTAATTACAAATCGCGGAAGGAGTTATAAGTGCTCTGTGAATGGTGGCTGACCCCAATCTAAATTAGCGGTGGTGGGGTGTACTGAAGCGCCCTGGAATGGCGCTACATATCCATGGGGGGGGGGGGGGCACATGTCCCTAGTTTCCCCGAATCCGCCAGTGATTGATAATACATCTCAGGGTGTTGCTTTCTTTTAAATATAATTTCCCCTCCTAACTTTGCCTTCCGTACTTACAGCTAGGCTGACCAAAGTTTCCCAGCCTCAATACTAATGCCTTAGACACAATGTCTTGCTAATGACGTCATTTACAGATAGTTACAGCACAGCGGGAATCATGACATGTGGCTGTCAAATTCAGGAGCGTTTGGATGCTTGTAAACGGGACTCGTAAGCTGTAAGCTGTGCACATCGCTACCGAAAGGCGTCAGGTTCATGCATTTTTACGAATTACCCTGAATGTATGGCGCTGTTCCAAGGTTGTTTTTGTGGTTAATTAATTTATAAGCGATTCACTACTTTAGGTGTTGTACTAGGCAGCTTTCATCCAACACCAACAGTTCTGAAAATAAAGTGGTCTAGATTGAAGACAGAAGCGGCTCAACAATGGTTATGGCAAAATTTGAGGATATAGAACATCCGTTTCATAGGATCTAATATGAAGCTTAAAGAGTAACGGATCTTCTAATTTTCATTTGTGAATATCAGGCACATGTTTTCATGAGCAATTACATATGGTGCATCTTCTCACATCATCTGTCGCTTCCTGTCAGTTCCAGATCAAATGAAGCTGCTGCTAAGCACCTCTCCAAGGTCACCGGACTAGCACGAATTTAAGTCCATTGGTCCGGTCCAGCGTCCAAAATATACGTTTTCGTTAACACACTTGTAAGTTGGGACATTTTCTCAAGTTCACCGAACATGTCCTAAGAATATGTCTGAAAATGTATCGCATTTGGAGTCCTGAAATTCAGTTTTATTTTGTGCAATTGATTATAGTTTCTTCCATGTTTGAACCATTATTTTAGTGTTATGCCTCCATGTATTTACCATGAGCGCCAACGATATTACTCATCAATCAAAGTTATTATTCGTGACCAGAACCTTCTGGCTGTTTCTGATCATTCGTCCTGCTTAGTGCCCGCTAGAGTTTCACGCAAATTTTCATGGATAGGTAATGGGCAATGCAACACCACTTTGACCGTTCGCTGTCTCCGCTTCAACGGCCTGGCCTCTCTTTTGTCGGGTAATTCAGCTTGGCTTGCGGTAACACGCCGACCGGAAATATGTAGTGTCGCAAGGCCTGGGCACAGTAGGTGGAATGTCCCTACCCAGTGGAAGCTTTCTGAGTCGCTCGTCAACATACCAGATGACAGACGAGCGAAGACGGAGCTCAATCACGCATCAGCTCACCTGTGTGGCCTCTTTTGTCCTCTGGAGGCAGGGTTGGCTTCGTTAACGCACTCACACACACTGAATAAGCCAACCACGCGCACTTCCCGGTCCTAATGAGAGGGTGGGTAGCTGGTCACCAGACGGGACCGTCGTTCTCTGACAGAACGCTTGTCTGGTTTCTGGCTCGGTGACTGGCCATATCCAATTACCAGAGGAGGCGAACCGGACCGGCCTCTCCACGAACACCATTCGTTCTTGTTGCATGGTCTCAGTGTGGTCAAATGGCCACGTGACTACCTTGAAACTTCTTCATAGCAAATAATACGCCGCCCATGCCCATGTTAGCGAAGCATGGAGTTCGCTGATAATCAACGAGTTTCCCAGCTGATGGCCGCCGTTTATTCCTGGCGAAGCAGGCTTCAGCTTTGGAAAGGCTTTGCATAAGAGTGCTGTTTACATGAGATGTACTTGGTTATGGACGTAGTGCCGTCGGAAAAGGTGAGAGGTGAGCTCACTTCTCATTCATTTATCTTCAACACCGCCTGGTTAATGCTTCCAATAAGCATAATAAGACAGGCTCCGGTTGTCTTCCCCACGCTCATGCAATTTGACTGTAACACAAACCATTGCTTGCTTACTGGTAAGCACGTATGTTAATTTTGTTGGCAATTATTTCCAATATTTCCTGGTGTCAAAGAGAGCCGATGGCGTCAGATCACGTGACATTTGGTGCCCAAAAACCACAGGATAGCTCCAGCCATGCCAGTCCAGAATCGAATTGATTCAAGCCGGGAAGAGCCAGTCAATTCGGACGCTGTTCTATTTCCTGATCGATTCCGGTCTCCAACTGTGTGACAAATGTGACGCGCTCGGACACGCATCCGTCCGTGCCGCGACGAATGCGGCGCGACTGACCGCGCAAGATCTGCCGCACTACTGCGGGGCTGCCCGCGCCAGATCTGCCGCACTACTGCGGGGCTGACCGCGCCAGATCCGCCGCACTACTGCGGGGCTGCCCGCGCCAGATCCGCCGCACTACTGCGGGGCTGCCCGCGCCAGATCTGCCGCACTACTGCGGGGCTGCCCGCGCCAGATCTGCCGCACTACTGCGGGGCTGCCCGCGCCAGATATGCCGCACTACTGCGGGGCTGCCCGCGCCAGATATGCCGCACTACTGCGGGGCTGACCGCGCCAGATATGCCGCACTACTGCGGGGCTGACCGCGCCAGATATGCCGCACTACTGCGGGGCTGCCCGCCACATCGGCACCGCAATTTGTGTACAAAAATAGATCAGCAAGAGTTGGAAATGAAGAGAAGGAAGCAGGGCATTATTCCGTTTTCCTGTGCCAATTACCCAGTTGATGATCGACAGCCCTGCCATGTCTGCAAGCATGGATTAACGCCCCTCCCCCTAAGCTTCCACATCCCGTCACAATGTCTGCCGAACTCACAACGCATATTGGAGACTCGCCGATGAGGCGCCAACACTGAAGACTCGGCTCCCAGGCGGACGTGGCCGGCTCAGACCGGAAGCGTTGGTTTCAGCTATCACCTCTGGACATAAGTTTATGTGCCATGAAATGAGTGTCGCGTGATAATTGCAGTCGATTTGTGTGATCTGCTGGACCCCGAAGAACGAATGATGGTGTGCGAAGCGTTTGTATGTATCCGTTGTATCCGCCAGTGCTTTATTGGGTTAGCCGATATATCACGACTAACACCGAATATCTTTTGATCGGTATATCGGTATATAATATCTTATATATATATAGTATGTGTTTCAGTGCGGCTGCAAGAAGCATTATGACATATTACAGTGACATTTAAAGGACCTGGGGGATAAGGGGATGACCTTCTCCAGAATCACGAAAATGCAAAATTAATCTTCTAACCATTACAATAACACTGTGCATTCTGCCTAGTGCCACTGTCCCTCTCCGAGCTGCGCACCATTTTGTTCGGCATGAACAGCTCGTCCGCCTGCGGTATTGACGGCATCAGCGTGGGTATGATCCGGCTGAGCTTTGACGCGATTGGCAGTGTGCTTCTGCAATGGTCAACTCCAGCCTTGTCACTGCCGACGTCCCCATTTCCTGGAAGCACTCCTCAGTTTATCCCATCTTTAAATCCGGTAATCCTACCAGCCCAACCAACTACCGGCCCATCTCTGTTGTCCCGATTATTGCCAAAATTGCGGAGCGTGCGATCTACCATCAACTCTACGCCTACGTATCCAAACACCTCCCTCCTACCCAGCACGGTTTCCTCCCCCGTCACTCAGCGCGGAGACCGCGCTGATATTTATATCCAAACAGGTCCTATCACCCAATGATCGTGGTGAGATGTCCCTCTTTTTACTCCTGGACTTGAGCAAATGCTTTGATGTGATCGACCATTCAAAACACTTGACCAAATTAAGCTAGCACGGTATCGACACTTCATGTTTTCGGCCTATCTCCAAAGCCATACCCAGAGTATCAACCTCACTGACAATCTGGGTCGCAGCATAGAATCTGTGCCACTTCTTAACAACAGCGGAGTTTTTCAAGGCTCATTTCTTGGTCCATTGCTCTACTGCGTCTTCGCCAACGACCTCAGTCTGTTCGCTGAGGGCGCGGTAGTCGTTCAGTATGCAGAGGACACACACATTTTGGTCACCGGAAACAAAACTCGCATCCAAAGTGTTGTTGCCGAGTTTGAACACGTCCTTTAAAATTTGGTTCCGCTGAAACAGTTTAAAAGTAAATGCGGATAAAATCCAGCTCATGGTCTTTGGCATCCAACACAATTTACGCAATCTTTCCAACTTCACGGTAACATTTCGCGATCAACATTTGCTCCCCTGTTCGGAAGTAGAAAACCTAGGATTCACGTTTGATCGAACCCTCAGCTGGGATTCTCATGTTTCTAACATCACCGGACGATGTTTCGGAACTTTGGCAGGTATGTCGCATCTAAAAAGCTACCTGCCACCTTCTGTCATCTCGGTGCTCGCCAATGCCTTGGTCCTCTCTCAAATCCGGTGCTGCATTTCGGTGTACGGTAATAGCATCCAAAAGAATATGTCCCGGATAAAAAATGAGTAACTATGGAACAAAAGTTTGTTTCGGACGAACTAAATTTGACCATGTCACGGATCTATTAGAGCGCCTTGGCTGGATGAGCGCGGATAACTTGGTCTCATACCACACGCTGCGCCTGCTTCGCAAAGTGCGCCGTCTGCAGGAGCCGGCTTCGTAGGCCGGCACCATCACCACAGAAGCCGTGCACCGTGACCGCGACACCCGTCAGGACCGGGACCTGCACGTCCCCAGGTCGCGGACAACGATGGGCAGGCGCCTTCTTTGTTCTCGAGGCCCTGTATAACGAGCTGCCACACGAGCTGTACCGACTGCCAGTCTCCCTGTCCAGTCGCCGCCTTAGGCGGCATTTGTGCGTGGGACTGGACTGGCTGCTTTGATCGTACTTGCTGACTTCTGATCATGCTTGCTGACTTCTGATCATAGTTGCTGACTTCTCATCATGCTTGCTGACTCTTTCCATGCCTGAACAATTGCTATATGTTGCCATGTGCGTCTATGACATCCCTTATTTACTGATGACCTTTGGTTTCAAAAATTGATAAAGGGCTGTAATAGTCTGTTGTGGATGGCCTGAATATGCATCTTTGTTTTTGTCGTCTTTGTCACAGGCAAGAACAATGCTGCCGGTTGTGTAACCGAAGGGTACAGGCAATAACAATTCTACTAGTTGGGTAACAGAACAGCACAGGCAAGAATAATTCTGCCGTTTAGGTGACCGAGGAGCACAGACAGGCAAGACAATTTATGACTACCTCTAGTAGAGGAATCCTTTTTGACTATTGTGGTGGAGTCTCGCAGCAGCTGTACCGAAACAGAGACAACCTCTGAGTAGACAACGAACTGTCGTGGTGGAGTCGCGCAACAGCTGTACCGAAACAGAGGAAACCTCTGAGTAGACAACAAACTATCGTCGTGGAATCGAGCAACACCTGCACCGAAACAGAGGAAGCCTCTGAGTAGACAACAAACTGTCGTGGTGGAGTCGCGCAAAACAGCTGTACCGAAACAGAGGAAACCTCTGAGTAGACAACAAACTGTCGTGGTGGAATCGAGCAACATCTGCACCGAAACAGAGGAAGCCTCTGAGTAGACAACAAACTGTCGTGGTGGAGTCGCGCAACAGCTGTACCGAAACAGAGGAAGCCTCTGAGTAGACAACAAACTGTCGTGGTGGAATCGAGCAACACCTGCACCGAAACAGAAGAAGCCTCTGAGTAGACAACAAACTGTCGTGGTGGAGTCGAGCAACACCTGTACCGAAACAGAGGAAGCCTCTGAGTAGACAACAAACTGTCGTGGTGGAGTCGCGCAACAGCTGTACCGAAACAGAGGAAGCCTCTGAGCAGAAAAGGAAGGCGCCATGCGTCGGTCACTCACTACGTGACGAGGAAGTAAAATAGAAAAGGATGGCGTCGTTATTTGGCGGTACCAGCACACGGTGCCTGCCGTGCGATTCGACATAGCGTCTCCTTCTCCGAGTGACTGTTGGCACCACTGTCTGCCATCACTGTTACAGGGACGCATCCAGGAATTGTCATGGGGGGGGGGGGGGGGGGGGGTGCACTTGTCTGGAGGGACGCCTTCGGCTGAAAATCCGCTCAGCGAGTGGGCGGGGCTTTCGAATACACCGAAGGGGCGCCATTCAATGCGTCTTCACTCAAAGGGCATGCAGCGTTTTGTCGAAGTCTCAGTCAGTGTGCTATCATTGCCATACAGTGGCCACTGAAGTAGCACCGTGGCCTGCTGGAGTTATTCTGGGATCAATGACCACACTCTCTGTGCTTTTGGCACTTCCGCGCGGCTGGCGGGTCGCCATGTGGCCAGTGGCCGTGGCCAGTGGCCGTGGCCAGTGGCCGTGGCCATGTGGCCAGTGGCCATGTGGCCAGGGGCCAGTGGCCGTGCTCTGGTTCCCCGGATCACGCTGTGACCATGCGACCGTTCTGAACTGTGGCCACAGCCGCCGCCGCCCCGGTCCGAATGAGGCTTGCAGCTGCGACTGGCAGCCGCATTCTGCCGGCCTGCGGCGGTCGGCGGCCCGCCGGGTCACGACCTCCGGCGGCCGGACCGCTGACACGGCCAGCCGTGTTGCTGTGATGTCGCCGCAAACTGGGACCGCCGCGCCGACCGCCGAGCCGCGGCAGCCAGAGGTCACATGGGTCACTGACCTCTGCCGGCGGTGTACCGGCCGCGGCCGTGACCTCCCTGACCAGGGAGTGACCGCGCTTGTGTGTCACACCTGATCCAGAGACCTGGCGAGCGGCCCATCCAAGTTCAACCCTGGCTCGGTGGCGACTTCACAGCTCTCTGGGCGGTTAGCGTGTTCACGGCAATTTTGGTGAACGGGAGTCTGTGGCTTTCATTGACACCTTGGCATAACCAAAACGGACGGTGGCCCTCTATAACGTCATTGCGGTGCTCAGATAAATTAATGGTCAGTGTATTTCAGAGCACACGGATATCGGGCGAATATAAGTTTTAAACAGCCATGGCCTTGATGTTTTGCTAATACCCAATCATTGTTTTCAGTCTCTAGATACCTTGCGGAGACAGGAGCTAACACTCTTGGGCTAAGTGATGTCATAGGCACAAATGAGGGGATATCCAGGAAGAAGTCATTAGTCAGGCCTACATGACATATGCGAAATTGCACAATAAATATAAAATATATGAGCATCTTTTTCAACATGACACCCATCGCCACGATGCGTCATCCTCTACAATGGATGTTGGTGGGAGCTGAATTAGCAGCACCTGTTCCTTCCTACCTTCCGTAGACCTCGATGGAGGTCGCACAGGACGGCGGCCGATGGTGTGACAGACCACTAGCTGACGTCTGCGCGGTAGCTGTCGCCCCACCGGAGTGGGATTTTCAACTCAGCTGCCCTAGTAGGTGTGCTCAAAATCACATGATTACTCCGGCTGAAAGGTACAAGTCATCACGCAGTTGCATTCGCATCCAGAACATTCCTCCGGCGTTGAGGTCCTTCCAACCATCTCCTGGTTCCTTCAGCGTCAAGGATGCCACCTTACCGGTTGTGGCAATCCTGTTTGAGGCTACACATTTGCAGAACACTAATTCGATCATAATCAGATCAAAAACGTTTGGTTGCGTTCATAAAATAAATAATTGGCCGACCCGAAGCAATACAATTCGAGGCAGCCAGGTTGCGCGTGAGCTACCAGGCCGCGCATTAGCTGCCAGGTTGCTCGTGAGTTACCAGCTTGGGCATTAGCTATCAGGTTGCGCGCTATCTGCCAGGTTGCGCGTGACCTATCAGGTTGGGCGTTAGCTACCATGTTACGCGTGAGTTACCCGGTTGCGCGTGAGTTACCAGGTTGGGCGTTAGCTGCCAGTTTTCACGTGTACTACCCGGATGCGCGTCACTTATCAGGTTGCGCGTCAGCTGCCAGGTTGCGCATGAGCTGCTAGGTTACGCGTTAGTTCCTAGGCTATGCCTAAGCTGCCAGGTTGCGCGTGACTTGCCTTACGTAATCTGATGCTTTGGACAACTCAGAGCATGTGTTCTCAGATGTAGTGTCTGCCAACGCTGATATAATCGGGCTTGGAACGTTATTTACGTCGTCTATTATTTTGTGAAGATACGTTGCGTGAAATATTCTGCTACTACCCGACAGGCAACCTCGACCCGCTGCATTTGTATTGTAGTAGGGTCACTGGGGTAATTCGGCCCGTCTTTAGTTCTCCTCCACCCGGTGCGGCTCTTTCACCACCGGCCATTAGCTTCGTCGACTGCGCTATCTCGTGTGCATACCTATGCTTCAGGCTCGAGAGCTCTTTCCACATGAGCGATGCGGACGTTCTCAGTCGGGGCCGTCGCGGAACACTTCTGGGGTATTCGAGCCTTCTCAGTCGGGGCCGTCGTGTCCAGCTCCTCAGACCCGCTCCGGGCCGTGTCCAGTTCTTCAGACCCTCCTGGCCGTGTCCAGTTCCTCAGACCCGCTCCACACCGTGTCCAGTTCCTCAGACCCGCTCCGGGCCGTGTCCAGCTCCTCAGACCCACTCCGGGCCGTGCCCAGTTCCTTAGACCCGCTCCGGGCCGTGTCCAGTTCCCCAGACCCGCTCCGGGCCGTGTCCAGCTCCTCAGACCCGCTCCGGGCCGTGTCCAGTTCCTCAGACCCGCTCCACACCGTGTCCAGCTCCTCAGACCCGCTCCGGGCCGTGTCCCGGTCCTCAGACCCGCTCCGGGCCGTGTCCAGGTCCTCAGACCCGCTCCGGGCCGTGTCCAGTTCTTCAGACCCGCTCCGGGCCGTGTCCAGCTCCTCAGACCCGCTCCGGGCCGTGTCCAGTTCCTTAGACCCGCTCCGGGCCGTGTCCAGTTTCTCAGACCCGCTCCGGGCCGTGTTCAGTTCCTCAGACCCGCTCCGGGCCGTGTCCAGCTCCCCAGACCCGCTCCACACCGTGTCCAGTTCCTCAGACCCGCTCCGGGCCGTGTCCAGTTCCTCAGACCCGCTCCACACCGTGTCCAGCCCCTCAGACCCGCTCCACACCGTGTCCAGCTCCTCAGACCCGCTCCACACCGTGTCCAGCTCCTCAGACCCGCTCCGGGCCGTGTCCAGCTCCTCAGACCCGCTCCGGGCCGTGTCCAGCTCCTCAGACCCGCTCCGGGCCGTGTCCAGCTCCTCAGACCCGCTCCGG